>CABHPP010144059.1:28842-80031 GCA_902168425.1 Peromyscus attwateri
AAGAAAGAAAGAAAGAAAGAAAGAAAGAAAGAAAGAAAGAAAGAAAGGAAGGAAGGAAGGAAGGAAGGAAGGAAGGAAGGAAGGAAGGAAGGAAGGAAGGAAAGGAAACAAATAGAGAGAAAGAAAGAAGAGAAAAGGAAGGAGAAAATTGTGGTTGATACCCTTGATGAAGCTAAGTGTAAAACCCTCAAAAATACTAGCAAGTTAAGAAACACATTAAAAATATCATTTGTTATGATCAAGAAGGATTGAATGAGAGAGGAAAGGTTGGTTCAGCATACCATGAAAGTCAATAAATGCAATATATCACAGCTGTAGTTGCTTCAACAGCATGGTATTAAAATAAAAACAGATGTGGACCAATGGAACAGAATAAGAATACCAGAAATACAGCCACATATTAGCAACCAAATGAATATTTTAATGTTTTAATTAAAATAGAATTACATCACTTTCCCCTCCCCCAGGCCCTCCAACATACCCATTCTCAATCCTCTCCCGTGCCCCCCACTATCAAGTTGATAGTATCTAATCTTTCTAAAGTGTATTTGATATGTGTGTGTCTATGTGTGTATACAAGTCCAATCTTCTAAATCCATTTTTGTCATTGATGTGTATATGGTTTCAAAGCTGACCACTCTGCATTGGACAATCAATAAGGGGGCTCATCCCTCAGAGAGGCTAATTCTCCTTCTCCCAGTACTCAATAGTTGCTTGTAGTCCTTTGTCTAGGAGTTGGGCCTCACAAAATTTATTTTTTAAAAGGAAGGTAGCAACATATAACTAGGAAAGCAAATTCCCTTTAATAAATGTTACTGGGATAGGTTTCTGTCTACATATCCACATCTATTACTATATGCAAAATTAAATACAAGTGTATTGGACACATGTATACTGTCCACTTACCTTGGAGTACAGATATGTGCCATTCCTTAAAAGAGAACTAAGTGGTTTCAAGAGTACAGGGTGGGTTACTCTCATTAGACACAGAATCTTTGATTTGCCTGCTAGTAGTGATTAATCTGGGCAACTCCTGTGATTTTTTTTTTCTCATTTAGACAACCTATCAGTTACACTACTCAAAACTCCTTATTAATCCAATGCCAGACTTGTGGGCTAATAGCCTTGGTGGCTCACTCTCTCCTTTGTTTAATTTAGTATTAAATGAAACAGCACAGCACATTAATGCTCTGCAAAGCAGCTTCTGCACCCCTTTGGTAACAATAAGTGCATTACCTGATCAAGGTACCTGAGCTCCAGGATCTCCTGGGGAGCCCAGAGACTGATGTTATGACTGGTGCCTCTGCTGGGTCCTCATCCCCCACATGGCAGCCATTTGATGCAAAACCTTTGCTTCACCCATGCTTGCCTCTGGCTGTTGAAATAGAAAATAGACTCCTTTGTATTATTACTTGGTCCCAATGGTCAAGTCAAAAGAGACAAGGAGACTATCTTTTTGTTTTGTTTTCACCCTCATTCTATAAACATCTCTAATAATGGTCCAGGTCAGAAACATTTTATCTTAGGAATTGAGGAACAAAGTCACAAAATATAATCTTATGATCTATCTGACCACTCTTTTCACCAGTCTACTGGAGAACACCTGGAATAAGCCAGTCCAGGAAGCGGGTGTTTAGACTCTGATATGACCTCTGCTTAGCTGTAACTGTGGTTTCAAAATGTCAGTTCCAAAATGTCCTAAGTGTATGGAATTTATCTTGTTAAACCTTGAAAAAACTCATCAGATATCTGCCATTACATGGAAACAGCACCTGTGCTGGCTCTTGCCAGAACAAAACTCAGCTGTTTTTGGTTCCTTTTGCACATAAGTAGCAAGTTTAGATCTGATATTGGTTGATAAGCCTGGGTGAAGAGAAGTAGCAGTTCTTTTTGATTATGGGTAGTCATCCATTTACTCTTCCTTAATTATTATTTAAATTAACTGCAAACTTGATCACATTCTTATAATGTGACCTAATACTATTACAACTGTTTTTAACTAACAAAGAAACTATATCCACAACTTTCCCAAGGACATAGAATTTTGTGATTTATAATTAAGTGCTGGTGAAGATAACACATACCCATAATCCCCTCTTTCTCTTTGTCACCCTCACATCTTCGTTTCAATAGTGTCAGTTATCTAAACACTTGTACTAGGACAATTTATATTTACCTTATCCCTTCATTGGTCTGTGAATTGTTTTAGTGCATTGACCAAATCTGTTACTAATTTTATTCTTGAGCGAGGATAGTACCTACTGAAAAAAAAATACTCTGGTCAATTAAAGTTGTTTGATTGACTACAAGTTGTGTCACTGAATTGAAGAAAGAGAAGGAGATAGTAAAGGCAGCCTAGTGGTTAGAGAGTAGTGCTGATCCATTTATTTACTGGTTTTTTTACATGGTATCCTACATGTCTGTCTCTGGTAACAAATACTTGAAACAAATGAATAAATAAATGGAGGTTTTGGTATATTCTAAAAGACATGTTGAGAGCATCTTACCTTGAGAAGAGACTCCCTATCTTACACAATACTTTATCTACTTTGAATGTGCTGTGAACATCTCTTCTTAATTTTTTCAGGCTAACAAATCACAGACAATATCCTCGACAGGTCACTTCCTGACCCCACTTGTTTCTTGTGGCGACACAGGTAGATTGAAATGATACCTTTTAGTTAATCCAGGTCAAGGGATTACCTGGACAGCAAAAATCAATCTTTACCTTAAATAAAGCTGCAGAGAAGGAGCCTGCGACCTGCTCATGTCAGGGATAGGACTCAGGATTGTGTATGATGGCAGCAGCTGGCTTCACCTTAAGACTGTGTGTTGCCCAGCTGAGATTCCACAGGAAACATAGATAATCTTCTACCCTCTGAAGTGCCAAATCTATGTAAAACAGGGGTTAGCAGCCTCCAGAGACCACACAGCCTTTTGGGAAATGGTGACACAAGGTGCTGCATATATGGGGAATTTAAAAAAAAAATCCTTCTTTAATCACAGCCAGCCCCCAAAGGATAGATGTCCAGAAAGTAACTTCCATCCCATGGTGGAATTAGAAGTTAGAGATTCTTGGTTAAAATAATTAGAAACAAAATGAACTCCATGGTTTGTGCTTGTGTTTGGGGAGGTATCTTTTGTTTCATTTGGGCAATTTTTTGTTTTGTTGTTTGTTTTAATTTTTGTTTTTTGTTCTTTGATACTTTTTGTTTGTTTTTTTTATTTTGAGGGGGGAAGTACATTAATTTGGGTGAGTAGGGAGGTAGAGAAGTTCTGGGAAAAGTTGGGAAAAGACATTTTAAAATAACATGTATTTCTATACATGCCCTTGTGAATTTGCATATCTTTATATCTATGAAGGGTTAAATTTTTTCTAAGTATTGTGACCATAGTTCCTGGGTTTCTTTTATCATGGAGGGATATCTCTAAACAAAATAGGCAGAAATCCCTGGGCTTTTTCTTTTTTGTATTTCTTTTCTTTTTTTTTCTTTCTTTTGTCTTCTTTTTTAAAAAAAACTTTTTAGTGAGGGTCAGCATATAACACTAATTGCTGTGGAGTACAGAAAAGCTTTGAAGTGGGTATTGTGCTAAGATGGCTAGGGGTGGTTGAGAATTGCAAGTTTATCTTATGATGTAAGTTTTAACTAAGTCTTTAACTTTAAAATTACTTTATTTATATTTATGTATATGTGTGTCTGTTTGAATACAGGCAACTGTGGAGGTAATAAGAGGGTGTAGGATCCCCTGGAGCTGTAGTTTCAGGCAGTTGTAAAGTGCCCAACATGGGTGCTGGGAATCAAACTCTGATCTTCTGTGAGGTGAGCAAACCCTCTTAACTCCTGAGCTCTTCCTTAGCCCCTCTTAAGCTTTTTTGATTTTCTATGTTTTCTGCCTTTGATTACTCTGACGTATAACATCCAGACTCAGCAAACTAAATCAAGGTGAGTCTCTTAATAGATGCATGTAGTGCGCAGATACTCATGTAATTCAATGGAATACAACTCCCTAGACAAATGAGAGAACTTAGAGGAAGGACCTCAGATCATTGATACTATTTAAACAGAGTCCATGATTTGTAGATTGACTGAAGAGGAAAAACATCAAGCCCTAATAATTAGCTTATGACTATGAGGAGGCATTTGTCAATAGAATTTACAATATAGAACCGAGCCAGGTCAGGAGCAAGACATTATGTTTAGTAACAGCCTTTGATTTAGTCATTGATTATAGGGGGATGTAGTAGGACAAAAGAACCTAGGCTACGTAAAAATAAAAATCTTCTATATTCATTATTTTTTCCTTTTATTTATTTTTCTCTCATACAATGCATCCCAACTACAGCCTCCCCTCCCTCCACTACTCCCAGCTACCCTCCTCTTGTCCCCCCAGATCCACTGCTCTTCCATTTCCCTTCATAGAAAAGCAGGCCTCCTAGGGTTATCAACCAAACACAGCATAACAAAATGCAATAAGACTAGGCACAAACTCTTGTAGCATGAATCTTAAAAAGGTCTTATTAATAAAAACAAACCTGGAGCTTGGTATTGGGGTGATCAGAGAAGCAGAACAAGCCACAGCCACCTCACCTTGCCAATTCCTCAGATGATCCTGTTTCCTCAGACTGGAAGCTTTTGTGTCCTCATCCAAATGTATCTCAGCTGAACTGCTACTCAAAAGCCTAAAAGCTTAACCAACCCTAGTTCCTGGTTTTCGTGCCTTATATACCTTTCTACTTCCTGTCATCACTTCCTGGGATTAAAGGCTTGTGTCACCATGCCTGGCTATTTCCAGTGTGACATTGAACTCATAGAGATCCAGATGGATTTCTGCCTTTGGAATATTAGGATTAAAGGTGTGTGTGCCACCATTTTCTGGCCTCTATGTCTATCTAGTGGCTGTTCTGTTCTCTGACCCCAGTTTATTAGAGTGCACAATATTTTGGGGAACACAATATCACCACAAACTCTCATATAAAGGCTGGATGAGGCAACTCAGTAGGAGAAAGAAGGTCCCAAGAGCAGGCAAAAATGTCAGAGATACCTGCACTCCCACTGTTAGGAGTCCCACAAAGACCGAAGCTAAACAACCAGGACATACATATCTATATCTATATCTATATCTATATCTATATCTATATCTATAGATATATAGATATATATATAGAGAAAACCTAGTGCAGACCCATACAGGCTGATTGCCACTTCAGTCTCTTCATATGCTCTCCCATGAGCCTTGCTTAGTTGAGTCTGTGGGTCATGGTCTCCTGGTTTCCTTGACCCTTCTGGCTCCTCATTCAATCCTTCATCTCCCTCTTGTTTGGGTTCACAGAGCTCCAAGAGGAGGGACCCATTGGAAATCTCCAATTTGGGGTCTCTCTCCACTTAATGTTTGGCTGTGGGTCTCTGCATCTGCTCCCATCAGCTGCTGGAGGAAGCCTCTCTGATGATGATTGGGCTAGGCAACAATCTATGAGTATAACAACATCATTAGGAATCATTTCATTGATTTTTTTTTGCCAGTTGTGTTTGGTTCTTTCCTAGGTCTCTGAGCCATCCAGCTTCTAGACCCCAGCCATCCAGGCAGTGTCAGGCATGGGCTCCCTATTGTGGCTTGGGCCTCAAGTTAGACCAGTTGTTGTCCACTTCCACAAGCTCTGAGCCACCATTGCCCCAGCACATCTTGTAGGCAGGACAGGTTGTGGGTCAAAAATTTTGTGGCTGGGTTTGTTAGTTAGTTTGGATAAGGGTTTGTCTATCTTGTTGATTTTCTCGAGGAACCAACTCTTTGTTTCATTGATTCTTTGTATTGTTATGTTTCTATTTTACTGATTTCAACTGATTTCAGTTGATTTTTTACTGACATCTACTCCTCTTGGGTGTGCTTGCTTCTTTTTGTTCTAGAGCTCTCAGGTGTGCTGTTAAGTCGCTAGTATGAGATATCTCCAATTTATGTAGGCGCTTGGTGCTATGAACTTTTCCTCTTAGAACAGCTTTCATGGTATCCCATAAGTTTGGGTATGTTCTGCATTCATTTTCATTGAATTCTAGGAAGTCTTTATAATTTCTTTCTTTATTTCCGCCTTGGTCCAGTAGTCATTAGTAGAGAGCTGTTCAGTCTCCATGAATTTGTAGGCCTTCTGTTGTTTCTGTTGTTGAAATCCAGCTTTTATCATTGGTGGTCTGATAGAATGAAAGGGGTTATTTCAATTTTCTGCTACCTGTTGAGAATTGTTTTTTGATAGAGTATGTGGTCAACTTTGGAGAAAGTTCCATGAAGTGCTGAGAAGGTATATTTTTGTGTGTTTGGGTGAAATGTTCTATAGATGTCCTTTAGATCCATCTGGTTTATAATGTCCATTAGCTCCAATATTTCTCTGTTTAGTTTTTGTCAGGATGACCCATCCATTGGTCAGTCTCCCCACTACCAATGTGTGAGAGTCCATATGTGATTTAAGCTTCAGTAATGGTTCTTTTACAAATGTGGGTGTGCTTGCACTTGGGGCATAGATGTTAACAATTGAAACATCATCTTGATGGATTTTTCCTTAGATGAGCATGAAGCGTCCTTCCCTATCGCTTTTGATTAATTTTGGTTTGAAGTCTATTTTATTAGACACTAGAATGGCTACACTGGCTGGTTTCTTAGGTCTATTTGCATGAAAAATCTTTTTCCAGTCCTTTACCCTGAGGTAATGCCTATCTTTGATGTTGAGGTATGTTTCTTGTATGCAGTGGAAGGATGGATCCTTTTTTCACATCTGTTCTGTTAGTCTCTGTTTTTTTATTGGGGAATTGAGTCCATTGATATTGAGAGATATCAATGACCAATGATTTTAACTCCTGTTACTTTGTTGTTGTTTGGTTGTTGTTATCGGTGGTGGTGCTATATGTGTGTGAGAGAGAGGCACAGAGAGAGAGGAGAGAGGAGAGAGAGTTTCCCTTCTTTTGGTTTTGTTGGTGTGAGATTATTTATTTCCTGTGTTTTCGTGGGTGTAGTTAACCTCCTTGGGCTGGAGTTTTCTTTTTAGTGTTTTATGTAGGTCTGGATTTGTAGATAGATATTGTTTAAATTTGACTTTATTGTGGCGTGTCTTGTTTTCTCCATCTATTGTGATGGAAATTTTGCTGGGTCTAGTGGTCTGGGCTGGTATCTATTGTTTCTTAGAATCCACAGCACATCTGTCCAGGCCCTTCTGGATTTTAGAGTCTCAACTGAGAATTTGGTTATAATTCTAATACATCTATTTTTATATGTTAACTTTTTCTCTTTTTCCCTTGCAACTTTTAATATTATTTCTTTGTTCTCTATGTTCAGTGTTCTGATTATTAAGTGGTTAGTGGACTTTCTTTTCTGGCCCAAACTATTTGGTGTTCTGTAAGCTTCTTATACCTTTACAGATATCTCCTTCTTTAGGTTAGGAAGATTTTCTTCTATGATTTTGTTGAAAATATTTTCTGGGCCTTTGAGCTGAGATTTTTCTCCTTCTTCTATTCCTGTTATTCTTAGGTTTGGTCCTTTCATGGTGTCCCAGATTTCCTGGATGTTTTGTGTCAGGAATCATTTAGATTTAACATTTTCTTTGACCCATGTTCTGGTGATATTTTGTTTGTGCTCTAACAAATAAAACTTGCCTGGAGATCAGAGTCCGGAGCTAGTCACTAAAGGCCAGGCAGTGGTGGCACACACCTTTAAATCCAGCACTTGGGATCTCATGCCTTTAATCCCAGCATTTAGGAGGAGAAAACAGGAAGTGATATGGCTAAGTGGAGAGAGGAAGTGATAAGGCAGGGTGGAAACAGGAGCCCCTTTCGGTCTGAGGATTCCTAGAGGTAAGAGGTCTTTCTAGTGGCTGGCTGCTCTGCTTCTCTGATCTTTCAGCTTTCACCCTGCTATCTGACTCTAGGTTTTTATTATTAAGCCCAGTCAGAATTCATGCTACACCATGTATCTATTTCTTCTATTGTATCTTCAATTACTGCATTTATCTCTTCCATTGCTTGCATTCTGTTGGTGATGCTTATATCTGTAGTTTCTGTTTGCTTACCTAGATTTTCTTTTTCCAGAATTCCCTCAGTTTTCTTTATTGCTTCTATTTCCATTTTCAGGTGTTGAGCAGTTTTATTCATTTCCTTTAACTGTTTTTTTTTTTCTTCACTTTCTTAAGGAATTTACTCATTTCCTCCAATTTTTTTTTTTGGTTTGTCTTTTCCTCAGTTTCTTTAAGAGATTTATTCATTTCTTGTTTAAGGACCTCTATCATCTTTATTAAGTTTGTTTGAAGGTCTTTCAATTGTGCTTCAGCTGTGTTAGAATATACAGGGCTTGCTGTAGTAGGATAGCTGGGGTCTGGTGTCATATTTCCCTGGCTATTGCTGGTATCTAGGCATCTGGGTTTGGGCTGATTATAGGTTCAGCTGCCAATTTCTGGGTTTGTTTTTGTTGGATGGGTATTTTACTCCTTGGTTTCTGTTTCCTCTCTGGTCTTCTAGCTTGTGTGGCCTGTGGTTGAGCAGGGGGGTCTCCACCTAAGTTGGGAGCTGTGGTTCCAGTGGCTGGTATGACTTCTGGTCCAGCAGGGAATCTGCCTAAGCTGGAACCTGGAGTTCTAGCTGGCATGACCTATGGTTGGGCAGGGGTTGTCTGGCTGAGGGAACCAAGAGAGTCGGAAAGGTCCATGGGCTGGTGGCCTACCTGGTCTTCTGGCAGGCATGGCCTATCTATATTCTTTATTTATACTGAGCAAAATACTTTTGTCTTGCCTCTGAAAAGAATGCTGTCATTACCATTTTCAGTCCAAGATACCTTTATTGGCTCAGAAACGCAGCTGTTTCCTACTGAATACCAGCATTGGGCCTGCAGCTATAGCCTGACACCAACATACTTTATCCTCAGTGGGATTGCTGGCTGGGAAGCGATGCACATCTGACATTTCAAACTGTACAACTGTCTTATCTAGTCAACTCACTATACAACAGTGTACCACAGCTTCTTACTCCTATCTAATTGTATCTTAGTACTCACTGACCAGCCTTACCCCATCTACAGTGCACTTTTCCAGGCTCTGATGACCATTCTCAACTTCTCTGAAATAAGCAAAAGGATGTTTCTCTGTGTTCTTTTTGTGTTACAAATGAATGAGATCATGAGCATGATATGCTCTGTGATTTTCAGTTTCATCTACTTCGCAAATGATAGGATTTCATTCTTTTTTCTGCATGAATACTGTTTTCTAACATAGATGAGCCTTCTTTTCTTTATTGATTGATCATTTATTGGACACTTGGCTTGCTTCTGTTTCTTGGTTTTATGAGTGGTGCGGGAATGAATGGAGGGTTGTAGAAGCCTTTTTAACATACTATTTGTTTCTGTTGGACATGCACCCTGTAATAGAATATTCTAGGAATCAAAGGTGTACTCGTTACTTTTTGTGTTTCAATGATAAAACACCTAACGAGAGCAACTTCATGAAAGAGGGCTTTATTTTTACTTTTGCTTTTAAATTCATGTGGTGATAGCAAGCATGACCAAAAAAATGATATGTGGTAGAGTGGGGAAGACAGTGAAGCAAAACATGTTTAGAGAAGATAAATACTGTTGGATAGGCAGACTACGCACTTGTGGTCCATTTATCGATGCTTGGGTGGGTATGTGAACAGTCATAGTCACATTTGTGGACAAACGCTTTCACTTATCTTCAGTAAAACCTGAAAATAATATTGTCTGATGACAGAGATGGTGATGCAGAACTTAATAGGAAGTTGGTGTTACTGTGGCCAATGACTTGTGCCAGTCTACACTTGATATGGTAGTTGTCAGTGCCTGGGACTGATATGCTACAGAAAACACTGAAGTTTGACCTCTCCACCCCCATGCTGCCATGCTGCTCCTCCTCTTCCTTCTCCCTATCTTCCCCTTCCTCCTCCTCCTGCTCTCCATCTTCCTTCTCCTTCTTCCTTGGATATTTTAAGACAGGGCTTCCTCGTAACCCAGGTTAAAAGATGTCTTTATGCATTTGCCCTGAGTCTTGCAGAAATCTTTAGATATTTACAATCTGAAATGACAAAATCATTTAAATTAGTTTTCCAAATCCCTTCAGTATCAATCTTTGCACAAGGAAATGCTTAAGAGGAAAATCTAACGAGCAAAGTATATGGAAGGCTCTATGGCACTGATTGTCAAGTCCAAGACAGCAAATATGTGTGTTTATGTAGACATATGAATTTTTATATATACATTAAATAATTGATAAATTCAGAATAAATATAAACTAGGCAGAACACACTTCTGTAACTTTTTACAAAATATATGATTCTGTGTCTCACCTTCTCTGTCCCTTTTACTTTTTCAAAAACTTTATAAACTATGAGTACATATAAGTGTCTGTGTATATTAATGTAATACATATGCATATGTGTATAGTAGGTGATAAAATGTGATAAGATTAACCTGTGATCAGACAAATGAAATGAAAAATAGTTTTATGACTCTCAGAGCTATTGCTCAGAAGCTACACATAGAAGAATACATATAATGTCAATATCATTTTTCTTATTTTTATTTAAATTTTTTACACAATATATTTTAGTCATTTTTTTTCCTTTCTGAAACTCATCCCAGGTCCTCCCAACCACCTCCCCTCCCCAAACAACAAACAAACAAAAGACAAAAATTAAAACAAACAAAATACCATTAAGACAAAAATACACAAAACAACCAAAAATTGTGTAGTCAGTTTTATGTGTGCCATCTACTCCTGGGCATGGGACCTGCCTGCCCTTGAGTGTGGTTACTATACCTAGTAACACTTTATTGGAGAAAATTGATTTTCCCTTTCCCAGTAGGTATCAATATCATCTTCGTTAGGGATGGGACTTAGTGTCCCGGTCCTCTTCTTGGTATGGGGATTTGATTGGGTTTGAACCTGTGCAGGTCTTGTGTGTGCTATCCCTAAAGGCCTTTTGAAAAACTATGATATTATTTTTCTTTAGTTTCACCAGTGTTTAAAGAACTAGTAAGTGCAGAAATTTCCACAAGAATCCCAAAGGTTCTATCCTTTTCTCTGGGTCTCCTGGGATTGCAAACTGAAAAGACCCAATCAGGCACACAAACTCAAAGCTATGCATTCCTCAAAAGGTCCAGCCGTTCTGCCTGCAGGCAGAATCTGTTTGTCCTAGAACTCCTGATGCTCAGTCATGCACACTAGTCTTGTCTTTGTTGACACCAAGGTGAGTTGGGATGACTTCCAAAGAGTCTTGCTTTTGAAAATTAAAAGAAATGTAGTAATTGGGGTATGGTTGTTGACTAGAACAATAATACATAATTATTCATTGGGGGAATAAAAAGAAAATATGACCTTCCTAAACTGTGAAGCAAATTTTAATCTACCTGTAATTTCACAGAGATAGCAAAGTTTGGGCAGTTTTAGGTTCCTATAGGAGGAAAGTGTTTTTGCCTTAACTAAGAGGTAATTATGCTCAGAATTGCTTCTAGTGGAATGGTCTGGAAGGGAAAAATGGGAATTTGCCCAAGATTAGAGAACCAGAGAGTAGAAGGTGTTGGGAGGACTTGGTAGGAAAAGACCTTCTACGGAAGTCCTCCAGTGCAGTCTCTCACACAGCCAGGTGCCACATAGCATCTGCGTGAACTGGTGTGGACATGAAAATCCAGCCATCTCACAGACAGGCTCTGGGTGGAGGGCTCGCTCAATGAAGGACTGACTCTATAACTTCTTGTGTTTGTTCTGTCTCTCTCTCTTCAGATACAATCAAAAATAAGATTTTTTTTCCTTCTTGTACCTGAGCATTGGGTTCTTTTGATCTCATGAGCTTGTGCAGCTGTTTCTCAGCACTAGGGTCTGTCCAGTACAGTGACAGAAATCCATGAACTTTCAAGTGGAAACTCATACTTTGCCACCACTTTGCTCTTGTGAGTTACGGTAGTTTTAAGTCACCCTACACCTACATTTCCTTACTTATATACGATACAATGAGGATGTCTAGAGTTGAATAAAGGAATCAGCCTGCACTGGAATACTAGCACACATAACATAAGAGATTTATGTATTTGGTTGATTAATGTAACCTGAGAAACTAGAATGCTTTAAAGAATGTTGAAGACAATAAATTGTTAAAGGGTAAAACAATTCTGATAACATGTTGGTGATTATTATAACAGATAATTTGCATTAATGACTGTATTCCAGGAACTGATTGGAGGAGCGCTTCTCATCTAGGCATTCTAACATGTCTATGGCACAGAGCAGAACTTTTAGAACATTTTCCATTTATGACTCCCTTTCTCCTGGGAAGTTTTTACATGACCCAAGTACATAGGGTTGTAAAATAAGAATACAAACAAAACACTGAAAAATAAATCAGAAAGAAATTTATTTTAAACTAAATCTTTGATATGTATATAATTTTACCATTTATTAAAGACAAAAGAAAATTTGTATTAATGAGATTTATGTGCTTATTTGTTTTAAAATGAACTAAAACCCGGCTGAATATTTCTTACTGTGGGACACAGGACATCTCCAGCATTTTTTTGAGTTCATGGATATTTTGTTCTATAATTGCCAAGACGGAGAAGGCTGCTACACGTGACTATGTAGCACAAAACAGAAATGAGTTGTTTATGGTGATTTTAGAAATTGATAGAAATTCAGTCCAAATCATTTAATGATTTTTTAATGAAACTGAAGTCAGTAACATAAATAACAATATTTAAATTCAAACATTTTAATACAATGCAATCCAAGGAGATACTAATTTGATACATGCTAAGTAATGATGGCAGGAAAACATGAAAAAAATCTTTGTTTTTGTAATTAAACCATTATTTTTCTATAAAAGCTGAAGGACCTTTCATGAACAATTAAGCACACTACAATCCATCACAAACAATATTCTTGAATCTGAGTCAGGATGACTCAGGCAGTGTTGGTATTGAGTGGAGTGACGGCACAAATGGTGCAAAGTGTGCATACCGTGTTCAGAACCAAGGCTGCAGTGAAGTGGCCCAGTGCAGCACAGGCGAGCACCGCCATAAATGCCTCCGATTCATTGGGTTTGACTATCAACTTATAATTGGAACTTATAAGTTCAGAAAACTTTTAATCTTAGTCAGGTTTTCTGTGATACCCACATTCGGATACAGTCACAACTGATATAAGAAGCCAAGGTATATAATGCTGTCCTTACCCTTTGAAGCTTGCGATTGTTCAAGGAAAGCTTTGTGGTTTTTTTCTTCTGTCCAGATAATCAACTTAAGAGATAAGGTTTGATCCAGACTCTCAGTTCCCACATTCTTATACCAAGCAAAATAGGCTGTTACTGCATTTTTCAGAATGGACACATAGCAAATTGCTTTCCCTTCTTTTGCATATGTTATAAATAGTCCAACTAGTAAATCATTGCAGTTTATTGAAACTTGAAACAGGAAATTCTACACATATATTTTCTTTGACTAGGCTATCCATCTCTTCTACCTTGTCTTCAAGTCCTAAAATTCTCTTTCACATTTTTTCATCTGTTGGTGAAGCTTATCTCTGAGGTTTTGGTCTGACATCCTGAGTTTTCATTTCCAGCTTTACTTCAGTTTGGGTTTTATTTAGTGGTTCTATTTCTTTCTACTTTCATAGCCTGAATTTTTTTCCTTATTTCAGTCAATTGTTTGTGTTTTCATTATCTTCATTAAAACATTTACTCATATCCACTTGAAGGGCCTTGAACATTTTCGAATTACTATTTTGAAGTCCTTGCCTTATGCTTCAGAGAAATTGCTTTTCTTGGAGCCTATTATGATAGGTTTCTGGCTTCTGGAAGGAGATATATTGTCTTTGTTGTTCAATTTCTTGTTTTTGCATTGGGATCTAGACATCTGGAGTTATGGTATGTGAAGTGTGTCTTGGTGTACATATCTGGTTTTGTCTTGGTTGAGTAGGTGTTCTGTTCTTTGGTTGCTGTTGCCCACTTCGGATCCTAGCCAAGTGTGGCAGTGCCAAGTGTAGCAGTGGTGGGGTCTCTGGTAGAGAGCAGTTCTGGGTCCCAGTCAAGTGTTGCCAGTGAGAAGTCCCTAGTAGAGAGCTGATCTGTGGACTGGTGAGAATCACAAAGGAATGGAGATGAGCTAGAAGGAAAAGTTGAGAGGGGCAGTTGGAAGAACTAGGGGGACTCTGGAGATTTGCACCAAGAGGCAGTGTCCCAGGGGGATGGAGATGAGTAGGGAGCAAGGGACCAGGTAGGCAGAGTACAGCAGGATTAAAGGCAAGTATGGAGAGAGCAGAATGGAGAACAGGAAGGAGGATAAAGGTCACCTACCTGGGTCTTGCCAATTGTGTCCACTGTGGTTCCCTGGTAGAGAGCAGTTCTGCAAGTCTGCAGGAGTCATGCAGGAATGGGGATAAACTAGAAGGAAAGGCTGATGTATATACTAATAAAAAGGAAGGAACGACTGACTGATTTGTCTGTCTGTTTAATGACTGTCCTTTTTTTCTGTCTGTGATTTACTGAATGTACTTTTTTATGTTACTAATGTTTGGGACACAATGATGGTTTCTTCAGTAGTTTATTAGTTTTAATTTATAAATCAGCAATTCAGACCCAGCAGCTCATGTGTCTCCATGTATCCTGGCCCCTTTTATTGTATTGTGGCTTGGATGCCCTCTGGCTGTGTTAGAAGCTGAGCCATCTGAAGCAGAATTCCACAAAGAACAATTCTGCCATGGAAGTACTAGCAGCTACTTGCTTGGTCATTTCACTGTAGCAGGAGCCTTGTAAGGATCTAAAAATGAGATGGCCCCTCAATTTCATTATAGATCACAATGTTTTACCTAGATAACCGGAAATATATATTCACTCTTGAAGGCTTTAATTAACTAGCATTCCTTTCAAAAGTTGAAACTTCAATTCCCTGTGATAATGAATGCTTCAAAACCTTATACTGTTATTTCCCTGATAAATCCAAAATGAGTCTGGGTTTTGAGCAAGATGAAAAAAACCTCTTATTTGACATATATCAGTCAAGAGAAAACTCATCTGATAGAACGCTCTAAATTGAGACAGGATCTAATGATACTGGTAGTAATAAAAATAGTGACTGATATTGGTATTTATTCAATATTCACTGTACACACTGTTAGCACAACATTTTAAATCATCCCATTGGATAATCCAAGCAACATTGTAAGCATGGTGCAATGATTATCTCAGTGCAAACAGGTAATTCTGGGGCATGAATGACTGAATGGCTTACCAGTGTCATATATTTTGTGAGGTTTTAAAAAAAATCTTAGGACATGAAGCTAGAGAGAATGGTTACAAGGAAGTTTAATCACTTCTAGTTTCAGAGATCTCATAGAAATCAACTTCTTAGTGACTTTTTTGTATTTATTTCCCTAATCCTCTACTTACCTTTGATTTATATTCTGTCCCAGGAGACTGACAGTGTTAAAGAATGTAAAATGCTTTCATCCTGCCAGCCATTATGTCTGGAGCCAACAGCTCCAGCTTAACCCCAGAATTCTTTATTCTGAATGGTATTCCTGGGCTGGAAGAAGCACATGTCTGGATCTCTCTGCCATTCTGCTTTATGTACATGATTGCTGTAGTGGGGAACTGTGGGCTTATGTACCTTATTGGCCATGAGGAGATCCTGCACCGACCCATGTACTACTTTCTAACCCTGCTCTCCTTCACTGATATCACCTTGTGCACTACCACTGTGCCCAATATGCTGTGTATATTCTGGTTCAACCTCAAGAAGATTGGATTTAAAGCCTGCCTGGCCCAGATGTTCTTTGTGCACACGTTCACAGCTACCGAGTCCGGTATGCTAATGCTCATGGCCCTGGATCGATATGTGGCCATCTGCTACCCTTTACGCTATGGGACCATCCTGACCAACCCTGTGATTGCCAAGGCTAGTCTTGCTACATTTCTGAGGAGTGTGGCATTCATCCTCCCTTTCACTTTCCTCACCAAGCGCCTGCCCTATTGCCGAGGGAACCTCATCCCTCATGCTTATTGTGACCACATGTCTGTGGCCAAGATATCCTGTGGCAATGTCAAGGTCAATGCAGTCTATGGTCTGTTAGTTGCTCTTGTGGTCTGTGCATTTGATATATTCTGTATCACTGTGTCATACACAATGATATTGAGAGCAGTAATGAATCTGTCCTCTGCTGATGCTCGTCACAAAGCCTTCAGCACCTGTACATCTCACATCTGTGCTATTGTGATCACTTACGTACCTGCTTTTTTTAATTTCTTCACTCATCGTTTTGGAGGACATACTATTCCCCATCACATCCACATCATAGTGGCCAACCTTTATCTGCTACTACCTGCTACGATGAATCCAATTGTTTATGGTGTCAAGACCAAGCAGATTCGGGAAAGTGTAATCAAATTTTTTAGTGGAGACAAGAGTGGCATTACTGAAATAAAAGGATTAAAAAACAAGTAAATTTCTTGGAGTATGAAAAATAGTGAATAAATTCACAGACTATGTAAGTAAATGGTATCAATTCATCTAATGTGTCCATTTCAGTAGACTGAGGTACATAGAAAACAGTGCAGAAGAAATTCATAACAAATGTGAATAAGATGGTTTTAAGTCAATCTTAATTTGTAAATTTTCTGAAATCTTTACAATTTTAGGATATGATATTTTCCCTGAGAGAAAAATATTGCAGAAAACATAATTCAACATATAATGTATTTATGTATCACAGAGTTTATTTTTAATAGTTTTTATAGTCTCATGTAAGCATCAGTTTTGAAGAGAAGGATGTCATAGTACGGTATAGTCATACATCCTGTCCACTAACGGCAAGTTGTTATTGCTATGACAACAACTGGGCCAGTGTCATAAATATTTTCCAACTTATATTTTTGATACACTGGAAATCTCTGATTTGAACTGCTAATTTTATTAAATGTAGCCTATATTTCACACACACAAATGTTTATGAGTTCTTTTTTTCTTGTGTTATCACTCTGGAACCTGTATTTAAACTAAGTCTAAAATATGCTTTGTTATGTTATAGGCTAAGAAGGCAAAAAATATTATTAGTAGATTTGTAAGCTCTTTCATTTGTTCATTGATTCTTTTTGAGAAACCAACTTTGTAGCCTTGGGTCTCAGGGTATCAATGTAGATAGATCCTTACAATGGAAACATGAGAGGAAGCATGCATTAAAAAGAAAAGAAAAGGAAAAAATGACAAGAAAGTGAGTTAACAATGCACACAATATGGAGGAACCAAGAGTTAGTAGGAAAGGGGGAAATGTTCTGAACATTTTGGATTCAGTGGGTCCCAAAGTTTAAAATCCTTCTCTTCCCTTTAATCTCTAGAGACTGGACTTTGATCAATGACTTACTCTTTCTAAATTCAATCCTCATGTTTTTCAGCTGTCCAAATAATTCTTATCACAAAGAGGCCAGCTATGCATTCTGATGCCTTCCACAGCTTCTGATAGACACTAGCAAATTCAATAGCTGTGTTACTGCTTTGAGCAGCTAGTTTCAATTCTGATTCATTCTGCACATCATAGTATGAGGAGAAATTGTTCTATGTACCACAAGAGTAAATGATTAGTTTTTTATGGAGAAGCTTGTGTTAACTGGTCTCACACATGTTGTCAATATTGGCCACTGAGTTTTTCTGAATATGCTCCATGTGACTGACTCCATGTTAGACACAGAAAATAAGTGATTTCACAAATTATATACAATTCCTAATTAGTAAAGGATATAAATGGCAAGGGAATGACCATGGTAAAGCCAAAACACAGTAATTGTACTGCAGAGATTATTGCAAAATTCAGGACTATCATTTATTGAATTCAGAGGTGAGTAAAGACTTTACTGGGAAAGAAAGGTATGAGGCAAATTATGAATATATGCAAATGTTTAAGAATCAGCAAATGGGAATTAATTGGAAAAATAAACAATATCCAAGCAAAGATAATGGCTAAGCAATGAGTATCAGGATTTCACATTCACATATAGAAAGGAGGAGGAACAGAAGGTGTAGAATTATAGCCAAAGGCTGAATAGGGAAGGGCCTTGGGTATTATCTTAGGGTTTTATTGCTGTAAAGAGACACCATGACCATAGCAACTCTTATAAAAGAAAACATTTAATTGGGGCTTGTTGTTTTTAACAAAACCTTAACCATTTGATTTTACCAATAAAGACTTGGGAGCCAGATGCCAGGGTCAAAGCTTGCTATCTCTGAGAGGCAAATAAAGCACCCAGCTGACCTTCCTTCTCTGCTAGCATCCCAGAAACCTCCCCTCTCTTCTCCTGTGCAGTCTCAAAAACCCCTCAAGCTAAAATGTCCCTCTCTTCTACTTCCTGTGTGTCTCTCTATCCAACCTCCTGACTCGATCTAACTCTCTGTATTTTTCTTACTAATCCTATGTCCACTTCCTGTCAACTGGTTCCTTGCTTTGTCTCTTGACCTATGGTTGACTTTATTTAATCCTGTTTACAATATTCAAGTAGAAAGCTCTTGGATTAAAGGTATGTACTAGGGCTGAGCCATACCACAAGTAGAAACCAGTTTTTCCAGTAAATAATGCAATCTCAGGGTTCACAGTGTGATCAGATATCCTGCAACGGGGGCTGGCTTACAGTTCAGAGGTTCAGTCCATTGTCATCACGGCAGGAAGCATGGGAGCATGCAGGCAGACATGAGGCTGAAGAGTAGCTGAGAGTTCTAAGTAAGGATTGGCAGGCAGCAAGAAAAGAATAACACTGAGATTCTGAAATCCCAAAGCCCACCCCCCCAGTTACACACTTCCTCCAACAAGGCCACAACTGCTCCAACAGGACACACCTCCAATAATGCCACTCCCTTTGAGTTTATGGGGCCATTTTTCATTCAAATCGCCGCTGGTGTGGTTCTTGACCAGATGGTGAGTGCTTCTTTTTGATTTCAAACATCTCAGAATTGACTCTTAGATGGCTACTGCTCATTGGTAACTGCCTGCCTTAGCTCCTGACTCCCTCTCCCGCTTCCTACTTCAGCTTTCTTTTCTCTTTTCTACTCACTCGTTCATCCTCCTAATGCAGGTTCTCCAAACTTGAGGTACTTGTGTGTGGATGGTGATTTCTTATGTCTTCTTCTATATTTGTTTTCTTTTGAAGTTTTGACCATTCTCATTTAAAAAAAAAAGATTTAACAATTAAATCAACCACCATAGCCATTAATCATAAACTGTATTAGCCACAAGTTCTCATTTGTTCTGAAAGTAACTATGAAGATGGTACTCTAAATAATATGTACTTAGTCAGGCAAACTGAGGCACTGAAATGCTGATAAGTTTATGAATATCACAGTGCTATCAACTAGCAGAATTGAGATTTACATGGAAGCCCTCTGGGTCCAGTGTCTTGCATTTTAATGATTATAATACACTACACCACTTTCCCCACACCCAAAACTGTAGAGTCTGCGACATCATTCTAATGACTGCAAAGGAGAGTCAGATTTTCTAATTGTTGGTTTAGCACTTATATTGTTCTTTGAACCATCTGGTGCCAACCTTCAAGCCTTCTGCATCTTCCTTCCTCCCATAGGCTGCCACTTCCATCAGCTGCCACCTGGAATCTGGAAACCCCTGTAATTGTTACTTTCTGAGTTTACACTACAGGAATTTAGTGGTGCTGTGAAAAATAATGTTTCTTCAAATGTATGCTGTTCTTGCTTTTGAGTCAAACTGTGATTATGTTTGTGACTAGAAGGCCATGAGCATCTTATCAAATACCATATTGAACACAAACTCACTATTTGTTAACACATCAAGAAAATATATTTCACCAGGGGCTGGAGAAATGGCTCAGAGGTTAAGAGCACTGGCCACTCTTGCAGAGGACCAGGGTTCAATCCCCAGCATGCACATGGTGGCTCACAGCCATCTGCAACTTCAGTTCCAGAGGTTCAATTGCCCTCTTTTGACCTCCTGGGGAACTGCATGAATGTGGTACACAGATATGTATGCAGGCAAAACACTAAAAACAAATAAATCTTTTTTAAAGGAAAATGCATATCAATTGATTTGGGTGTTTTGAAAAACTGAGGTTCAACAACTTAGGGATGTTGATGCTAAGGTATTTTTATAGCAATGCTTTTTTTGTCAACCCTAGTCAACACACTGGAAAATTTCTTATAAAGTTAGTCTACAAAGAGATATTGGTATTTGGAACAAGTTTATATACTGATCACAACATACACACATTTGACCCATCTCTTATAACCTGACTATGTGCCATGAAACAAATGTTTAAGAGCTAAAAAGCTGCACTTGGTTCACTACAGAGCCATAAGACTGAATATTATGTTCATGCCACACAGGCAGGATTAAATGGACTTAGTATGTTATAAAAATAAATGACACAAAGTTGAGAGGTGAATATGTTGGGGAAAAATAATCATGTCATTGCATACAAGTATGGAATGCTCATAAATAAATACCTTTAAAAATAAATGAATAAAAAGAGGTTGGAATAACTGGGTACAGTTCAGAAATTAACAGATTGTGGAGAGTCCAGCCTCAACAGATACATCTACATCACAATTCCTTCATCTATGGAAGAGGGAGCAGGAAGTTTGTAAGAACAAGAATACCAAGAAATCGTTCATGAAACAGTCTTGTCTGGAAATGGCTGCATAAACAAGATCAGAACAATGGCAATATTAATGGACATTTTAACATGGAAGGGGGAAATTTTTATGGAGTCCCATCTCTAGACAAAGAACTATAGTTCACATTGACTTCTGGAAGAAGGAGAATTACCCTCTCCCAGTGATGAGACCCTTTATTGGTTGTCTAGTGCAAAATGCTCAACTTTGATACACACCACCACCACCAAAAACATACTCAGCAGGCTGTATCTATATATATATTCATGTTTATATATATATATATATGTGTGTGTGTGTGTGTGTGTGTGTGTGTGTGTGTGTGTGTGTAACAATGATAACAAAGAAAAAGAGGCTATCAGATTGAGAGTGAGGGAACATAGAAGGGTTTGAGGGAGGTAGTTGGGAGGGATTAGATGAAGAAAAGGGAAGAGTTACATAAATCTATTTCAATTAAAAACATCTTTTAAAATTTCAAAAAAGAGAAGAAACTACAATGGTACAAAACACTTAGGCATGATCAGCTCTGATCTCCAGGAAATAAACTGGAGAAAGTTGGATAATAGCTATCAGAAGAGGTAGATGATTGCTAAAAATATTTACCACCAATAGCAAAATGAAATACAAAACTTTATAAAGCTGAACAAGGGAAGGATTGGCACAGTTTGGGTGCTCTTGTCTCCCAGTGAAAGGAAACACAAGAGCTGAACTTAAAACAGAGAGCCTAGGAAAGTCTACACTGTATTTTTCATCACAGAAATTTTAAAGAGTAGAAAAAGAGGTGATTGAGGGGGCGGACAAAAGCGGCATAGGGTAACACTGGCAGAGGGAGGGAGAGACACCAAGAAAGCCCTCTCTATTCAGCACTCTGCTGAAGGGACATCAAGAGTACTTTTTTTTTTTTTTTATTAAAGGCTCCTGCTGTTCTGGTGTTTTGCCGATCTGAGGACACTGTATGGACTTCACTCTTGGTAAAACTCAGAGCATGTGTCATGGAGTTATACACCAGAATACCCGGAGAATGCAAAAACACTGGGAATCAGAATCATGTAGTATTCATCTTGGTGGAAGTCAGAGGCTGAAGTAGAACACATACACAGGTTCTAGGGAAAGTGATGCCATTGAGGTATGGCAGGCATTTAGAGCACCAAACAGAGAAGCCCAGAAAAGAACACCCCATGTCGCATTATAGTTAAAACACTAAAATACAGGAAAAATATATACTGAAAGCTTAAAGAGAAAAAACCATCTGACATGTGAATACAGGCCCACCAGAAAGAGATTTATTCACAGAAACATTGAAACCTAAGAAAACTTGGAATGGTGTATTCCATGCTCTAAAAGACAGTAACTGCCAAGCCAATTTACTATATCCAGCAAAATTCTCTGTCACAACTGAAGGAGAAAAAAACTTCCCAAAATAAAAACAAACTGAAGGAATCCATGGCCATTAAGCCAGCTCTACAGAATATACTAGAAAGAAGACCTTCAGACTGAAGAGAAAGATAATCATACCCAAGAGGGCACAAGAAAGTGTAAAACCAGAGATCGGTATTTGAGCAACTGAGATGCAGGAACACACCAAACACTGCACAATCAACAACTGTCAGCAATAGACACCTTTCAGTAATAACCCTGAATATTAGTAGTCTCAATTAGCCAATCCAAAGACACAGCCTAGACTCAAGAATGGACTAAGCAACAGTGTTCATCTGTGGTTGCCATCAATAAATGCATTTTACCTTAATGTAAACAGAGGATGGAAAAAGGTAGTCTAAGCAAATGGATTTAAGAAAGAGGCAGGTGTCACTCTTAAAAAATATATGTTATTCTTAGTCGGGGAATTTTAAACCTTATGGGTCTTTTGCTTATCAAAAAATGTATGTTTTTAATTGAAATAGAATTCCATTACTTTCTCACTCCTTTTCCTCCCTCCAGCCCTGTGGTGGTATTGTGTTTCCCAAAATATTGTGTACCCTAATAAACTTATCTGGGGTCAGAGAACAGAAAAGCCACTAGATACTTAGGAAAGGCAGTGGTAGCACACGCCTTTAATCCTAGCATTCCAGAGGCAGAAATCCATGTTCAAGGATACAGCCAAGCATGGTGACTCACGCCTTTAATCCCAGAAAGCGAGCCTTTAATCCCAGGGAGTGGTGGTAGAAAACAGAAAGGTATATAAGGCGTGAGGACCAGAAACTAGAAGCTTTTAGCTGGTTAAGCTTCAGGCTTTCGAGCAGCAGTTCAGCTGGGAGCCACTGGGATGAGGACACAGAAGCTTCCAGTCTGAAGAAACAAAACCAGCTGAGAAGTTGGCCAGGTGAGGTTAGCTGTGGCTTGTTCTGCTTCTTTGACCTTCCAGCATTCACCCCAATAACTGGCCACAGGTTTGATTTTATTAATAAGACTCTTTAAGATTCCTGCTACACAGCCCCTTGAAGCGTCCCTGCCTAGAACCTCACCATGTCCCTGCTCTGTTCTCAAGCTATAGCCTCTCTTGTTTTGATTATTGTTGTTACATATATGTGTGTGTGCATATGTATATATGTGTGTGCAATGTATGCATGTGTGTATACACACAATCTGCCAAGTACATTTTTGTTGTTTATGTGTATATGGTTTCAGAGCCGACCACTTTATATTGTCTGAACAATTAAGGGGCTTAACCTTGGAAGAGGCTAATTCTCCTTCACCCAGCAGCCTTTGGTTGCCTGTAGCTCTTAGTCTAGGGGTGAGACCCTGTGAAATTTACAAATTAACATGTCTGTTGATATCGCCATTGTTTTGGTCTGGCTTATGCCTTATGTCTTATTAAATAAAAAACAAACCCAGTGCCAGTTATTGGGGTGAACGCTGGAATATCAGAGAAGCAGAACAAGCCACAGCCACCTCACCTCACCAATTCCTCAGCTGTTCCTGTTTCCTCAGACTGGAAGCCTCTGAGTCCTCATCCAGAATGAATTTCAGCTGAACTGCTGCTCAAAAGCCTGAAAAAAAAAAAAGCTGCTCAAAAATCAGCTCTAGTTCCTGGTTTTCACACCTTTTACACCTTTCTGCTTTTGCCATCATTTCCTGGGATTAAAGGCTCACTTCCTGGGATTAAAGGCATGAGTCACCATGCCTGGTTGTTTCCAGTGTGGCTTTAAACTCACAGAGATCCAAATGTATCTCTGCCTCCCAAGTGATAGAATTAAAGGCGTGTGTGCCACCATTTTCTGGCCTCCATGTCTATCTAGTGGCTGTTCTGTCCTCTGACCCCAGATAAGTTTATTAGGATGCACAATATATTGGGGGACACAATACATCACCACGCAAAACTGTTTCACAGGAGCATTTCTGGCATTCTGGCTTTTACAAAATTTCCGTCCCCTCTTCCTGGACGGTCCCTGAGCCATAGATGCAGGAGTTATGATACAGATGTATCTATTACAGTTGGGATCACCACAATCCATTGATCTCTGCCTTGTGTCCAGTTGTAGTTTTTTGTGATGGTCTCCACTTGCTGTGAAGAGACAATTCTTTGATGATGGATGATAGTTACACTTATTTGTAGTAGGTATAAGGATGACTTAAAAAGTATAAGGAAGTATACTGGTCTGGCAAAGTCATGATAGTTTGTTTTCTATGGTCTATGACCTAGCTAATTCCCAGGAAGCTGGCTAGATTTCCAGTACCAAGCACAATTTTCCTCCTGTTGAATGTGCCTTAAGTCCAATTAGACAGCATTGGCTGTCACTGACATGTGAGTGACACTTATTTGACTTTTTATGAATATTTTGCTATGTTGGTAATTGTGGTTCATGGTATTACAGCTGGGTAGGACTGTTTGATTGCTCCTCTCCCTTGGCAGCTTACATGGTATTTTAAGGAACCACGGAAGCTAGACCACAGGAAGGAGGCTTTCAGGTTAGATCCAGCTTGAATTATCTGAGTCCTGTGTTCTAAGTGTTCAGTGTCTGTATCAATAGGGGCCCATGCTCAACCACTGAGAGGCAACTAAGGACTACATCCATAATATACATTGTTTGGGGAGGCAATTGAAGTATCTGGACCAACTATTTGGAAGTTTTCTCATGCCTGGCACTGGGGCTCTTTTTTTTTCCCATAGCTTAAAAAAATAGACTTCAAGCCAAAACTAGTTAGACAAGATAAAGAAATTTACATCATACTGATTAAAGGAACAATTCATCAGGAAGACATTGCAACATATTCCTGATTGTACCCAATGTTATGAAACTAAAGACAAAGATCTATCTTAACACAAAAGAAATGGATGTCTTCAATATCTAAAACTCACTAATACATAGATTATAACAAAAATAAACGTACTATCTCCAAATTACATGCTATTGTGTAAATATACTAGGAATTCATAATCCATCCATTATACTTAGATTGCATAAACATTCATACATATCCCTTTGTGGACCAATGTTTTTATTTACTCTGAGAATGATAACACCAGATCATAAAGGTGATATATACAGAACTAATGAAATGTCTTAGTTGGTTGTGCCATTTTACACTTTATCAGATGTTTGTTAGGCTTATGATTGCAGGTATTGGTATTGATACACTCTCAATGAAAGTTGAAAGATGACTTTCCGCATTGTTCTGTGTTTGGTGGAAATCTTGACCTGCACAAGATTAAGTCAATAAAATATCTGGCATGGATGGGGAGGTCACAAAGTACTGAGGAGCTATTGACAATTGATGACATGTGGGAAAGGAAGAGTTTGTTTTTTTGTTTTGTTTTGCTTTCTTTTTTAACAGAAATTCAGTCCCTGACAGGCTATCCATGTTCTAGTATATACTGGCACAACTAAATTGTCTAAATGGGCTTTTAAAAAGAGCACATGAAATTGGGAGGGACTTGGTGTTGCTACACAGGGAAGAACTGTGTGGGACGAAATGGGAAGTGCTTTGATCAAAATACATTATATGCGTATATGAAATTTTTGAACAAAAAGTAGTTAAAAAATTCTTTGTACATTCACCATGACACAAAGCATATTAATTATTTTTTAAAATTGTTAGTATCATTTTCCTTTACAATAAAATAGTAAGAATGAAACCCAACCACTAAGACATTTAGGTGTATGATATACAAATATACAAAAAACAAATATTTATGTGTGTTTATTCATGTAGATGTAGACACATGTATTCATTAATTTAATCAATAAACATAATGCATAAACTAGAAGAAATTTTCTACATTACTCTTAGATGTTATATCTGATTATATCTTTATTGTGCCTCTTTTTCAAAAATATAAAATACATGTGAATATATACATATATAAATAAAAATGTACATACATTATACATATATATAGTAGGTGTTGAGATGTCATAAGACTGAATTGTGAACAAGGTAAATAAAATGAAAGACAAATATTTTCGACTATCAGAATTTTTTCAGAATCCACACCTGGGACAGGATATGTAACTTTGGTATAATTTCCCTCTAGTTTCACCTGTGCTTGAAGATGAAATAAATGCTAAAATTACCTCAACAGTCCCAAAGGGTCTTATCTCTCCAACTACAGTCTTCTGAGACACTGAACTACAAAGACCCAATCAAGTGCACACTCTCCATGCTGGAGAACACTCAAAATGATACAGCAATGCTGGGTGGGGGTAGAACCCTTTATGTGCAGGCTCTCAGGCATGTACACTGCTCTGGTCTTTTCTGGCACTGAGGTAAGTTTGAGTGACTTCCAGTGACTCTTATTCTCAGAAAATGAAAAACTTTAAGTTCAAGAAATCCAAGAGATGCAGACAACAAAATTTCCACCAACTCCTACAGTACATTTCCTGGGAAAGAAGGGAAGAAAGGCTCCCATAACTGAAGCAACAGTAAAATGACTTCATAATTCACTGGAGACAGTGAAGTTTGGGCAGTCATGGGTTGCAACAAGAAGGAAATGTATTTTCTTTACCTCGACTAATAGATAGCTATGCTCAGTTTTGCTTCTAGTAGAAATGACCTTTGTGGGGGAAGTGGGAAGTAATACAAAACAAGACTTAAATACTAAAAAGATACTGAGAGGACTTGCTAAAGGAGGTTCCTCTGCAGAAATCCACCCAAGCAAAATCCCTCACACAACCAGAGGCCACACAGCATCTTTGAAAAGGAGTCCCAGATAATCCTGCAGCTGTCTGACAGTCATTTGTTGTGTCGAGAGATTCTTCCAGTGAGAAACTAACGCTCCCTGGCTCCTCACATCTGCCCTGTCTCTACCCTGTTACAATTAAGGGTAAGGTTTTTTTTCTGACTTGCATTTGAAAATCATGTTCATATGTCATCATAATTTGCTAAACTTGTTACACTCAGCTGATGAAACTGCCCATCAGCATTAGGATCTGTCACTCGAGGTCACAGACACAAACATTGAATGTGTGGCTGAAAATTCAAACTTTTGTTTGATCCTTGCCTTGCTACTTTAAATGTTGTCTCCCCAAACCTGTGTTTTCTAATCTACACAATGAAGACATAAGATGTATCTGTGTTACTTAGGTCTGAGTACAAGAATCAACCTCTGCAATATTAGTAACCTAAATGTATGGGATTTTGTCTATTTGCTTAATTAATATATTTCCCCAAATTAGAATGGTGTCAGGAATGTCTAAGGCAAAGTATCAAGACAATGAATAGTGTATGCCTTATCCCATAATTTACAATTATTGTAAGAACTAATATACATCAATGACTAAATTACAGGCACTGACAATATTCTCATCTTGCTGTATGAACACATCTATGATTTGTAGTACTAGAGATTTCTTCCCTTTAAGAGTTCTAAAATTATAGAAAAATCATTTGCTTCTTCAAATTCAGGTTTATCCTGCTATTTTGTGTTGCAAAGAAGCTTTAATTCAGAGTCAGTGTCCCTACATCTCTACTGTAAATATGTTATAAAAAGAAGCTCATATTTTTAGAGAATAGACTTTTAGGAATCTAGTTTTTTCTTATTTGAAATATATTTTAGTGCCATTAATAGTGCTGAAATAACTGTAGAACACTATGAGCCCAGAAACCTGACATGGGAAATTCAAGACAAAATTCCCTGTACCGTAGAAGGCAAAGAACTGGGTTTGATTTGTCTGTGATATGATGGGCATTGTGGGTAGATTACTCACTATGATTGAGAGACAGTGTGGATTCCTGCGCTTGTTGATTAGTTCTAAGTTTCAAGCAGAATGCAGACCCAACAGTTCAAATCTCTCCTAATATCCTGGCCCCCTCCTTTTTTTATGTGGCTTTTGTACCCTCTGGCTATGTTAGGATTGAGACATGTAAGGTACATTCCAAATTCACAGACAAATTCTCTTACAGAAATTCTAGTGGCTAATAGCTTTGTAACCTTTAAGTAATAACAGCCTTTCCGGAAATCTGATAAGATTTCCCTGGATTCAATTCCAGATTTAAAGATATGTTTTTTCCCCCCTCTCTGACACATGGGGACAGATTTCAACTGCTTGGAGGTCATAGAATCTAGCATTTCCTTTTGTAATATGGTGCTCAATAATAACAATAATGATTACTCCTTGTATTCCTGGAATATTCCTTATTCATAGTCTTAGCATATTGTATAAAATTATCCTTTTCCACAATCTTGTCAACACTGAGTTTGATGCACTTGTTACACCATTGTAGATTAAAGGTGAACCATAAATTGGTTAATCAACTAGTCAGCACCATACACCATGTCAAATGAAAATGGCAGTAGACTATGAAACTATATAGAATGACTGCAAACATTTTTGATGATTTCATTTTAATGCTATTGTTTGTTTTCTAAGCCCTCTACTTACCTTTTATTTATATACTTTCCCAGAAAATTGGCATTATTATTGGGTATAAAATGCTCTCATCCTGCCAGCCATTATGTCTGGAGCCAACAGCTCCAGCCTGACCCCAGAATTCTTTATCCTGAATGGTGTTCCTGGGCTAGAAGCTGCACATGTCTGGATTTCTCTGCCATTCTGCTTCATGTACATGATTGCTGTTGTGGGGAACTGTGGGCTTATCTACCTCATTGGCCATGAGGAGGCTCTGCACCGGCCCATGTACTACTTCCTGGCCTTACTCTCCTTCACTGATGTCACCTTGTGCACCAGCACCGTGCCCAATATGCTGTGCATATTCTGGTTCAACTTCAAGGAGATTGGATTTAATTCTTGCTTGGTCCAGATGTTCTTTGTCCATATGTTGACTGGAATGGAATCTGGTGTGCTCATGCTCATGGCCCTGGACCGTTATGTAGCTATCTGCTATCCTCTTCGTTATACCACCATCCTCACCAACCCTGTGATTGCCAAGGCTGGTCTTGCTACTTTCTTGAGGAGTGTGATGCTCATCTTTCCATTTACTGTCCTCACCAAGCGCTTGCCCTATTGCCGAGGCACCCTTATTCCCCACACTTACTGTGATCACATGTCTGTGGCCAAGGTATCCTGTGGCAATGCCAAGGTCAATGCAATCTATGGCCTTATGGTGGCTCTACTGATTGGTGTGTTCGACATTTGCTGTATCTCTGTGTCTTACACTATGATACTTCGAGCAGTGGTGAGTCTGTCCTCTTCAGATGCTCGTCACAAAGCCTTCAGCACCTGTACATCTCACATCTGTGCTATTGTGATTACATATGTGCCTGCCTTTTTTACTTTCTTCACTCATCGTTTTGGAGGACACACTATTCCCCATCACATCCACATCATAGTAGCCAACCTCTACCTGCTACTGCCCCCTACCATGAATCCAATTGTTTATGGTGTCAAGACCAAGCAGATTCGGGAAAGTGTAATCAAATTTTTACTCGGAGACAAAATGGGCATTACCTAAAACAAATGCATTTTAAGACCAGTTGCAGCTGCTTGTGATGAGGAAAATAGTGGAGCGAAATGTCATAAAAGATGAGTGAAATAGTATTAATTCATCTAACATGTAAATGTTCTGAAGCCTTTGCAATCATAGCTTATGAAATATTCTTTGTAAGGAAAGTTCTGCCAAAGTATAGAATGTAGAAATTAGTACAAAATGTACTCATTCCTTATAATTTTATTATGTTTACAAAATTGTATATAAATAGAAATGATGAAAATATAATGAAATGATGGGTGTAGGCTAAATGTCAATCTGTGTTCTGTATTTAAAAGATAGGCTTGTGGTAATTTGGGACAATCTTGTCCTCTCCACTAAGGGGCAAACTCTACTTAGATCAAGTACATTGCTGATGTAGAAAACATGGGTTCAGTGCTGCAGTGTATATAAGACAAACTGTACTTTGATATTGTTGTGGAGTACCCCAATTCTAATTATTTGTTAACTTTGTAAATACTCTCTAAGGGTGCCTGAGCTGGCCTACCCTGGTAATCAGATTGGTGAATACCCTAACTGTCATCATAGAGCCTTCATCCAGTAACTGCTGAAAGCAGATGCAGAGATCCACAGCCAAGTACCAGGCTGAGCTCCAGGAGTCCAGTTGAAGAGAGGGAAGAGGGATTCTATGAGCAAGGGGCATCAAGATCAGATGGGGAAACTTACAGATACAACCCAACCAAGCTAGTGGGAACTCATGAACTTTAGACCAACAGCTGTGGAGCATGCATGGGACTGCACTAGGCCTTCTGCATAAGCGAGAGACAGTTGTATAGCTTGGTCTGTTTAAGGGGCCCCTGGCAGTGGGAATAGGATCCATCCCTGGTGCATGAACTGGCTTTTTGGAGCCCATTACCTATGGTGGGACACTTTGCACAGCCTTGGTGCAGGGGGAGGGGCTTGGACCTGACTCAACTGAATGTACCAGGCTCTGCTGACTCCCCATGGGAGGCCTTACCTTTTGGGAGGGGGGGGGGTGGCGGGGGGGGGGGGGGGGGTGGGGGAGGAGCAGGAGGAGGGATGAGAGGGGGATCTGTGGTTGGTATGTAAACTGAATAAAAATTTTCTTAATAATAAATAAATAAATAAATACTCTCTAGTTTTCTTAAATGAGCAAGAATTCTATTCTTCCCTGAACATTCATTTTCTAAGCTTCATGGAAAATGGATCTGTGAGACTTAATTGCATTATTGATTAAGAAGGTAAAATCATCAGGTAACTACAGTATTTGATATTATTTCACTAATTCACTCATTTTTGAGACACAAAATACTATTAACTAACAATATTAACTATAAACTGGATCTAATTTGAGGAATGCATAGCTGAATGTCAAATAATTCCAAATTGCAAGGCACTGAGAATAGACATACTGGCCAGAGAAATGTGATGAAACACATATGAAAAAAGGAGAAGAGAGCATTAAAAATGGATGCTCCCCCCTTCAATAAATGACATTCGGCATTTAAAATTAAATATATATATGTGTGTATATATATATATATATATACACATACATATATAATTGAATGAATACTGTGAATGTAATCTATGAATACCACAAATGTGATTAATATCATAAGTGTAATTAATGAATATCATGAGTGTAATTTAAAAAATAAAAAAATTTAAAAAAATGGATGCAATCTTGAAGAAGGACATTTTAGTGGACAACTATTAGAGAGAATATTTCATTGGTTTTGGATTCAGTTAGTCTGAAGGTTAAATTCTTTGATTTCTAAGGATTAGACATTGTCCTGTTAATGAATTCCTGTATGTCTAAAATGTCAACTTCTATACTTTTTTCAAATATGGCAAAAGCTTACCAATAAAATGTATCTGGATAATTAAATGTGCCAGTTCTTAAAGAAATAACACAATATGGTCTCTGGTATATTCTAATCATTTAATTAATTGTGCTATTATATATGAGCTGTTACTTTCAACTCAGACTCATTCTGAATATTAGTGTCTAATGAGAAATCTTTCCTCAGTAGAGGATTAGTTTTCATTCTTTCTCTCTCTCTCTCTCTCTCTCTCTATATATATATATATATATATATATTAATAATAAACAACAATATAATAATATGTGTTAATAATCTATATTAATTAATAATTTATTTTATTGGTTTTTGAAGACAGGGTGTCTCTGTATTACAGCCCTGGCTGTCCTGGAACTACTGTGTAGACCAGGCTGGCCTTGAACTCACAGAGATCCGCCTACCTCTGCCTCCCCGAGTGCTGGGATTAAAGGCACATGTGATCATCACCTAGCAGGGATCAGTTTTCTATGACTGAGCTTTTGTTGGCTTCTCACAAGCATGCTAGTATAGGCCAAACACTTTTATTCCTTTTTTCTCTAAATTTTTCCATACAATATATTCTGATTATATTCTTCCCTTCTCCCAACTTTTTCTAGATCCTCCTTATCTCCCTAGCCACCCAACTTCATGTATTTCTCTCTCTCTTAAAAGAAAAACAAAAAACAAAATCGACCAACTAACAACAACAAAACCCAAAACAGTAAGACAAAATATACCAAAACAAAAAATACACAAAAAACATGGAGTCCATTTTTGTTGGCTAACTCCTCCTGGGCATGGGCTTGTCTTGGAGTGTGGTTAATATACACAGTGACATTCTATTGGAGAAAACTGATTTTCCCTTTCCCAACAGGTATCAATTGCAAATAGCCCTTTGGTTATGGGTGGAATACTGCGTCTACTTTCCCTTTTCGGTGGTTGGATTTTGTCTGGTTGGAACCTGTGCAGGTCTTGTATGTGCTGTCACATTCTCTGTGTGTTTATATGTGTATCAGTCCTGCTGTGTCTACAATACACTGTTTCCTTGAATTCATCCACCCCTCTTCTGCATAGATTTCTGAGCCTTGACAGGGGAAGGTGTGGTGATAGACCTGCTATTTAAGACTGATTGCTCCAAAGTCATTCAACATTCTGCGCATTGCCTAATTATTGTTTCTCTGTGTTAATGCCCATCTACTGCAAGAGGAAGCTTTTCTGATCAGCATTAGGTTTTTGTTTTTGTTTGTTTGCTTTGTTGTTTTTATGTTTTCTATGTGCCTGGCTCTCTACTCTTTACTGAGACAGGTAAATGATTAAAAACGGAGACAGAGATGTCTTGAGATGACTATAATTACAACTAAGTGAATGCTGATTGTTATTTATAAGAGGCAGTGAGTGAAGGTTTTAACGAGAAAGTGGGCTATGAGATGACTCTATGTAAGTACTTAGGGAGTAGAGGAAGATAAGCAGTATGTGTTAAATGTTAAGGGTAAAGGAAACATTTTCAGTTATAAAGCTTCAGAAAGTAGGAGGAATAAAAGCATGACAAGAAAGGCAATAGAAGGTCTATCAGGGAGGGTCTAGAAATGTTTCTTCACAGGACACCAGACACAGCTCTGCCCTTCACCTTTGAGTTAACAAGTTTTCAGAAAAACATTTAATCCTAATCTGTTGCCAAGCAGACAGTGTCTTTGATGGTCAGATTTCCACATAGCCTCTGCCTCCTGAGTTCTCAGTTCATGTCCCTATGTTTCCTCAGCTTTTTTCTGTTTTCCAAAAACAAACAAACAAACAAAAACCACAATTATCCAGTTTCTACTAGTGCTCTGATTGTACCCTTACAGGTTCTTCTCAGGACTCAGGTTGTCTGTGGGAGAGTGAAGCCTCGCCATATTTTCCTCTGGAATTTCTTTCAAGATATAAAAATATTCTCAAGAGCACAACAACCACAATAACAACAAACATGTTTTCCAGATAATATAATTAAAATATATGCTTATTTGATCCTAAAAGCCGATTTGAAACTGGCAATAATTTGTACACGTTTTAGGCAAACTGAGGCACCAGGATTGTGGGAGCCCATTTTCAGGTTCCTCATGGATTTACTCAGCAGGTCCTCATTGAGAGGATGATTAGGACCACGGGCCTGAGTTCAGGTGTCTGAGATGGTCTGCACTTGGCTGTGCTTGGGGGGAGGTCTTTTGCTCCACCCTTTGGTGTCTCTATAAATACCCTGGGGCAGAGACAGTTGGGGCTCCTTGGAATAGGTTCCAGGTCTTCTCGAGGCTATCCTTTATTTTCTATCTGTTTATCTCCGCAATATAAATCCTTCTAACTAATATTTCCTGCTGCTTGCACTCAAGAAAACTCTGGGGAACTGTGGGGTTGGTGGGTAAATGCCCCGCAGAATGGCGCCATGAAGAGGGACTAAAGAAAAAAAAGGGGGGGGGGGACTAAAGACAAATGAACAGGGACTAAAGACAGAGGAAAATAATAGTTTCATTACAGAGTTTTTAGCTAAAGTGCGAGTTAGACCCTGCCAGTGGAAAGGGACATGTCTGGTGTTATGGAATATATATATTTTATATATGTTAATAAGAGGCAGGGGGTTTTATCCTCAAGAGAAAAGGAAAAAAGACTGGAAGGATGTTCGATGCTGCAGCGCAAAATTCTCTATCAAAATTTTCAATCTTCTATCCCTTTCTCAATTTCTATCTGAAAAATAAGTATAAGGTATAGTGTAGTAATATAGTGTAGGAAAAACTTAGAAATGTGTAAGATCGCGTAGAAAAAAATTTAAGATAACTAAAAGCAACTAGACAGAAAAACACTTCAATTTTCTAACTTTGGGGGCTATGAACGCAAACTGGGGGGGGGGGATCTTTCTTTGAGCTTTACGGGTAGTAAAAAAAGCTCTTTAAGCTTATGGGGAAGAAAAAGTTTCCTATGGAAGCTTTTGTCCTGGGGACAGTTGAAATACTAAGTCCAAGCGGCAGGAGAAAGTGATTTCTCCCTGAGGCAAAAATGGGGGTGTAATAAGCCAAAAAATTGAAAGTCCAGAAGTTTTGGGAAAAGTTGGCTTTTCTCTCTCGAGGGAAAAAAAATCTTTCTCTTAAACTAAAAAGCTTTTCTTGAAAAATTTGGGGGAAAAAATCTCTCTAAAAAGGCTTAATCTTTCTCAAACTAAAAGCTCTTTTAAAAAAATAAGATAAAGCCTTTAACTTTCTTAGAAGGACAAAAATTAGAATCACCTGAAGATATTAGTATGGGAATCACCTGTGATTCACTCTAAGGGAAAACAAACTTAAGACAGCAAAACCTCTCTCAAGTTCTTTCAAGTTTGAAAAATCCTCCCTGCAAAGCAGGAGGCAGGGATGGAGTTCCTTAAAACCTCTTCTAAGCTCTCTTCAACCTAGTAAAAGACAGTGGGTCAGAGTACCCTGAGGGAAACACTTGGGAGAGTGTGGGTGAAGAGCTACAGAGAGCCCAATGGGGCAGCAAACTATGTGGGAAAAGCAAAAAAAGCCAAGCCTTTCAGTTACAGCTGAGCTGAGGCATCAAGGGTTTTGTTTCTGAGTGAGCTATGAAAAGGTGCTCCTAATTGTCCTAATGCAAAGATCCCCTGAATCAATGCAAACTCTGTAAGCATTATATCCTCGCTTCTAGCCAAAGCTGAGAAGCAGCTAGCCAGTACCTCCAAGTTTGAGTGCATTTCGGGAATACTAGGGTTTCTGCAGTTGTAAACTTCCTGGAGCACAGAGCTGAGGCAGGAAGGTGCAGGACCCAGGGGAAGATTGCCAATGAACAAACAAAGCTAAAGCCGGTGGGAACGGCACAGTTGTCCGCTTTCCTACAAGTCCTGGGTTGATAGGTCCACAGCTGCAAAAGGAAATCTGAGAAAAGCTTTCCTATCAGAGTAAGGACCTTTCTGGGAAAACAGTAAAGCTGAACTGTGTCTGAAGCAGTTGTGCTGCTGAGTCAGAACGCTGTCTGGGGAAAGAGCCCAACTAGGGCAGCACAGAGAAAAGCTTTTTTACTTTCCAGGGAGTAAAGCTTTCTTTTTCTGTCAGAGAAAGCATCTTTATGAGAAAAGCTTTGTTTCTACTGACTCCTGGTGAGATGGAGTGTAGCCCTAAGGGGTGATTGCCTCAGGTGTTAAGCTGTCCTTGAGCACCCAGACAAAATGAAACCCACTGAGGGACTGGGCCAGGTGAAGGCCTGATGAGGCAAAACACCTGTCCTAATGGGAGTTTAGAGATGGCAAAAAACCTCCCCTGTTAGAAAAGCAGAAGCTTGATTTTTTTTTTTCAATCTGAACACAAACCTCACAGACCCCGAAAACAGACAAAAAGCCCCTACCTTCAGTAGCAGGGAAAGCTGTCACTGTAGTGTCAGAAACTGCTTCTGGGGCAGAGGGGATAGATTGAGACCAAACTGGGAACTCTCTGGGAGAAAGACTCTCTGAAGAAACAGAAGGGACAGATTCCTCCCCAGAAAATGCATGACCTGAAAAAGCTACTAGAATTTGAGGCAGATTTGGTGCGGGGGGAGAGCCCATAACTCCAAAGGCAGCTGGCAGAGAAACAGAGCCACAGCCTCTGAAACACCTGAAGCTCTGCATCTGGGGGGAAAGAAACAAGCAAAATGAGAATAAGATCAGTGGGAGAAAATCTCTCTGAAGGAACTATGGAAAAGCTCTGTTGTAAATGCTTTTGTTTTTTTACTGACTGGCTAAGGCAAACATAAGCCCAGAGGGAAGTTGGTGAAAGGAATGCCCACCTCAATTCATGCTAATGAGGCAGGTGCAGGTGCAGTTCTGATTCAGGGCCAGTGTCCGATAAAGCAAAGACACCTGTTGAAGCCAACTGAGGAGAGAACAGAAATCTCCCAATCTCCCGTAGTTGAAAACTTAAAACGTTTGGTTCAAATCTCTTGTTGCAAAAGCAAAAACTTGGTAAGCAAGTCCAGTAAAAGTACCTGAAGTTGACTCCGGGACCCAAAAAGAACTATGGGAAATGAAGTCCGAAAGCTAGCTCGTAAAGTGAGCTGAAGAGAAATGCATTCTGGGAAATGTAGTTTTTCAGCTAAAGATGACGATACGATACTATCCAAAAACAACTATTTCAGCTCAGAATGAAGTTTCTTCTCAATGCAATGCTAGAAAGCCCTTAATCTTACCTCTTGAACTCGGATCAGACAAAAAGCTACCTATAAGAGCAAACAAGCCACTTTAAAATCCTTAAAACAAGAGAAAGCAGTCCATAAACTGAACATTGTTTTAGACATGAAGAAACTTATGGGACATTTAAAGTTCTTTACTACTTGAACAAACAGCCTGCAATGAGTGATTCCTTTGCAAATCTAATGAGACAAGGAAACAGGCATTCAAAAAGAAATGACTGCTTTATAGATGGGAACAAACTTCAGAAGATCTGTCTTACGAAATAGTTGCTTCACCTGAAAGTTCCTTATAAAACAATGCTAAATGTCACAGCTGCTAACAACAAGGGTTAAAGCTAATGAAGTGAAAATACTAAATCATGAAAATGCTTTCTCAGTAAGCTAATGAAGGATATGTTTCATGAAAGAACATCTATGTTCTTGACTCTTTTGAATAGTAGCAGTTTTGGTGAAAATATTGGGCTAATAAAAAATATCAGAAACCTCACCATTGTTAAAGAACTCATGGCAAATACAGCTTTAAAAAAATTAAGAAGGGGGAAAATTGTATCAGAGTTTGAGTATAAAAAGCAACTAAATTTTCATGATATCAAGGTTCCATCCTACATTCTGGGGATAGTAGGAGTATAAAGAGGCTTCTAGACTGCTGAGGAGTTTGAGACAATTGTACCTAAGTTTCAACAACATTTTCAGACCTGCTGAAAGCTAGAGGTCTGGAACCTGACTCTAATTTAGGCAACTATCTTCTGTTGGGAAATTGACTGTTATGGAATGACTAGCAAAGCAATTCAGAAACAGAATATTCCTTACAAGGTTTTTCTTTTTTCTTTTTGGGTTTGCTGTAAACTGAGATAGCTCTTAATAGAGTTGTTATAAGACATCTGAAATGCATAGCAACAGAAGTCACTAAATCCCGAAGTTAAGAGAGCCATTAAAGAATTAAACTCTTGTTTTTCAAGAACTTTTAGAATGATAAGCTCTGAAATTTAGAAATGATTTGTGTACTTTGTCTAGTTAAGAGAATCTAATACAGATAGTAGTGATAATTAAGAGTAAAAAGTAGAAAATTATTGTCTTGTTAGAAAATGTTAAATCTAAGTGTTAAGAAATCTTTAGGTGTTTGCTAAATTAGATATATGCTAATGGTAGCCCTACAGTTTGTAAAATAGAGCTATAGAATTTCTTTAAGAATATAAGCTTGCAAGAAGTATGTAAGGTAGTCCTAAAACATGTAGTAATAAGCTTGTAAGAAGTAAAGATGCTAGTTGTAAATGTAAGTTTAAATAAGTATAAGATGAATATAAAAGTAAATAAGAACTATATTTGCTAAGGTAGTCTAAGAGTTTCCTTAAGGATATAAGTAAATAAGTATGTTTTATGTGTTTGTAAAAAAAAGTGTAAATGTTGAATGTGAATCTAAATGCTTTGCAAGATATGTTACATATGAGTTTGTGAAACAGTGTAAATATTGAGTGTGAATCTATGCTTAATGTACATGGGAAAAAAATACAGAAGTTAGTGTCCTAACAGACTGCAAAGCAGGCAGTCTGAGCAGTTTTCAAAAGCTCCAGAAGAATCTAAGAATGGTGGACACCAGAACCAGCACAAGGCATCCGCAGCTGAGATCCATGGAAAATCAACACAGCACAGAAAAACCTGAGCTAACAACAAAAACGGCGCAGTTTAAAATATTACTGTAACTAAGAAGGTCTCTGACTTGAGAATGAAAGTTGCAGAGATGCTTGTTGGAACTAAAATTGTTAACTGCAAAAAGTTTTGGTTGTAAAACGTCTTATTTTGAAGTGAAAGCCTGATGCCAGAATTTACTACTTTGAACTTTTTGAACTTAAAAAAGATAAAACTACAAAGATTTTTTGTTATGGATTTCTTCATGTTTGGAAGGCTCGTATTAGAATTTATTTGAATTTGGGGACTTAAGAAATGAAATGAACAATAGAGATTTCATTGCAATGGGACAATTTTGAATTTACTTATAGTAATGACCTAGGAACTGTTTTCTGGAATGGAACTGTTTAAATGAAGAAATTTATTGTTTCGACCTAGAGTAAAGATGCAGTTTTGTGTATGCACATATGCTTTACTGATTCATGAATTGTTTTGTGTTAGAAATGGAACTGTTTTATGGAACTGTTTATGTAAAAATGGAATTACGTACAGAACTGGTTTTGTGTTACAAATTGGAACGGTTTAAATGGAAAAGTTTGGGTTTTCTAACTAGGCTTGAGATTTTGCTTGAAAAATTATAAAGAAAAGGGAGAGTTAATATTCCTTACTCTAATTTTAAAAATTTCTTATTTGAGTGGATTAATGTTTTGTTAGTAAGAAATGCAAATGGGTATACTAAGAACTTTAAAGTGTAAAGAGTTTTATTAAGAAACTGCTTTTGGATGTTTTGCTAAGTTTTCAAAATGTTAATGGTTAGATTGAGAATATTGCTTTTAAATGTGGGCTTGTAGGAATTGTGAAAGTTTGGGTTTTCTTCCAACTAGGTTTGAGATTATTTAAAAAATTATAAAGAAAAGGAGTTATGAGTGAATTGAGGTTGAATGTATGTTTGCAGAAATTATGCTTAACTTATTGATGCACCCTGGTTTTGTGAAGTTAAGGAAATATTTAAGTTTGTGAATACATCAGAAGTTTTTCCTATGTTCTGTTAGCAAGAAAATTCAAATGGTTCTATTAAGACTTAAAGTTATAAGACTGAGAAATTGTAACTATATAGTACCATATATGTTAATTCAAATGGTTCTATTAAGAGTTTGCTTTGAGTTGTAAGATTGGGAGAATTGTGATTATGTATAGCAATATTTATGTTAACTTGTTACTGGTAATGATGAAATATGGGATTCTTTAAGTTTGCAATTGCATTAAGAGTTTTTTGTTTAGTAAAGGACTTGATGCAGCTAAAGACTGCAGTAGTCACCTTGAACCTAATCCAAAAGAGAAATGCCGTCTTTATCATCCTCTACTCCCATACTGGGAGGTGTAACAGCTATGGAGATTGCTGTAGGCCATTAATGAGTTATTTTTTTATCTATTAAGAAAGAGGGACCTGTGGGAGCCCATTTTCAGGTTCCTCATGGATTTACCTAGCAGGTCCACATAGAGAGGATTAGGACTACCGGCCTTGAGTGTAGGTGTCTGAGATGGTCTGCACTTGGCTGTGCTTGAGGGGAGGTCTTTTGCTCCACCCCTTGGCGTCTCTATAAATACCCTGGGACAGAGACAGTCGGGGCTCCTTGGAATAGGTTCCAGGCCCTCTCGAGGCTATCATTTATTTTCTGTTTATCTCCGCAATATAAATCCTTCTAACTAACATTTCCTGCTGCTCTCACTCAAGAAAACTCTGGGGAACTGTGGAGTTGGTGGGTAAACGGCCCGCACAGGATACTGAGAGGTTAATAGCTTGATGAAAATAACGAACAAGGCAATGGCAGAGCTGGGATTTTTACAGAGGCTGTGTGCTTCCAGCATCTTGCATTTTGATGACTACAATATGCTAGACTATTTACCCCCGTGTCTGAAAATGTAAATGTTTCCAGCATAATATTTATGACAGTGGTGAAAAGTCCTGGGTGCTAACCCTGATCTGGGTGCCGTAGTGTTGAGACTAACAAGAGGGCTCAGCAGGTACAGTGCATGTGTGTAAGCCTGATGAACTGAATTAGACCCTGGAACTTGCAGTGAAAGGAGGAAACAGACTCCTGAAAGTGGTCCTCTGACCTGTGCACATGCAGGTACACACTTGTACACACTACACAAACAGTAATAATAAATTAGTATGTGAAATACAAGGATCTTCCAGAGAAACTTTAGTGGTTCCATCATTTATAAACTCTTCTACCCCCTGGGTTTGTTCCCTTTGATAATGGGGACATAGGTTTTTTTTATATTCTTTGTTCCATGGTGACCAAGTTAAATATCTACACTGGCTAACATTTACAAAAACATTCCGAAGCTCCAAGATTTATTCATGTAACCCTCATGTGGTTCAGCACTTTTTCAGTGTGTAATAAACTTTACATAATTACCATCTCCAAATATGGTTATGTTCTTTTAGAAAGTGTCGTCATGATACACATTTTCGTTAACTATATACATCTTTGGATACAAGTTTCTCAAAGTAAAAGTGGTACTATTAAATGATCTAGTAACTTTTGCTGTCTTTATCTTATGGGTTTATTGCAGCACTATTTACAAAACTGAAGAAATGCTAGACTTAGATTGTTTACAACTGGGGAATAAAGAAAATGTGTATACAATGGAATAGTATTTGTTCATAAAAAGATAATGGAATTGTGTCATTTAGCAAAGACATAGATGAGACTTGAAGTCATGTTAGGTGAGATGAAGCATTCCCTCACTATTACTCACTCATGAGATAGGAAATGTTGATCTCAGAAGAGAGAATGGACTAATGATCACCACAAGCCAACGAAAGTCAGGAGTAGATGAAGAAATATTAATGGATTTTAAGTTAAGTAGATAGAAATAGAAAGTTCTGTTGTACCATTGCACAGTAGAGTGACTAGGGATATCAATAATCAACTGTGCATTTATAAAGGAAGAGATTATGCAAGTTTTACCATAAATCATATTTGAAGATATATGTGTGTTTAGATTGATTGAAAAGTTATACATGTATTGAAACAGTACTGTTACTCTCCTTTCTCTATGTTTTGTTTTGTTTGTTTTTATCAGTTATTTTAAAGAAAAGTATAAGGCTGAGAAAATACCTCAAATGGTAACATTTTGGAAGAATGGAAACCTGACTTTGATGTGAGAACCACTGAGCAGACAAGCTAGCAATGATGGCAGCTGTATGCTTGTACTCCCAGCACTGGGGAGGCAGAGACTTGAAGATTCCAGGGCTTGCTGGACAGCTAGCCTAGGCAACTTGACAAGTTCTGGGCCAGTTATCTCAGAAAATAAAAACAAAGGAAAGAAAAAGTGGAATGTACCCGAGGAACACGTCAGAGGTTGTCCTCTGGCCTACACACTTACTTGGTTGTAATGCAGCGGGAGAACAGCAGAGTTTGACAGTGACAGTTTAAAAACAAAAGTGCCAGTGTGTCATTTGGCAGTCATGGGTAAAACTGGAAATCAGGCTAAGTGAAATAAATCGGACAAAGCATCTCCCAACACTTAAACTGTTAAATCTAAAATGGTGTGGAACCTCCTCTGCACATAAAAACAGGTTAAGTAAATAGAGGGAAAGGGAACCTAACCAGTTAACGATGGTGGCAAGTCTCTGCTCTTGGAAACTAAGTTATATCATATGAAAAAAGACTGTGCAATTTATAAAGTTATATCATATGGAGAAAGGCTGTGTGTTCTATAAAGTTGCAACATATACAGCTGTTTATGCCCAATATTCTAGTTTCTAGAGATTTTTTTTTTGAGATGAGTTTTACTTTATAGCTCAAGTTAGGCTGGAACTCACTGTGTCCACATCTGCATCAAACTCGGGATCCTTTTGCATCAGCCTCCAAAGTTCTAGTTATAGCTGTTGACATCCACACCCAGCACTAGTTTCTGCAGCTATTAATTGCTCCAATGAACTGAAAAGTTTTCAGGTGGATAACAGGCCTCTTCTTTTCTATTGAATTAAATAGCTTAGACTCCTCTTTAATGCAGAAGTATGAAATTCAAAGCTCTACACTCCAAACAGCACATAGAACAATTGTCTCCTTATTTACCCTTGGATAAGCAAGCCATGAAGCTGCTGACTGTAGTGTATATATTCTTTGTATTGTTTCATTTTCTTTATGTATATTCACATACTGCACATCCACACAAGTGAGGAACTATTGGCAACAGGGTGCTGGGGGGTGGTGAGAGAGACCATTTATTTCAGATGTGGCCCCTGTTAGTCTGCCTGTTTTCCAGTAGATGGCCCTACACTCAAGCACATACTGACAGCTCTAAGTGTACTCAAGTGGCTCTTCATATCTTTCCCTCCACTTACAAACTCTCTCCTTTGGCAGATGTCACATAGTGACATTGCATCTTTCAGAATGCCTCAGAACTCAGACTGTGGTGACCTTCAGCATCTACACCACTCCAACTTCCCTCACACATGCACTGGCACTGCTACAGGAGTCAGATATCACCCAAATTCCAGAATGTCCAGGCTAAAATGTCACATTGTCCCTAGAGTGATAACTGTCATAAAATTTTAAGGCAGGAATCTTGAAAGGACATTGAAACTCAGAAGAAACTTCCTGGGGAAGTGTGCCTGCTTCCCTGCAACGCCTTCCCACTACTCTGGCATCTTGAGGCTACCAGACATCTCATTTCCACCTGTACCCTCCTCAGATGCCTAAGCATATATGCAATAATCACCAAGGGTTCACTTGAGGTTGCCTATGCCAGCATCACTTTTCTGTATGTGTTCCATGAGCTCTGACTAAGGCACCTTATGCTAGAAACATACTTGTTTCCCTGTCTTTCTTTCTATAAAATTAAGGATTTTGTATTCAACATTCTGTTACTGTTTTGTGCATCCAATGACAGAATATTTACCTGTATTTTCTACTGAGCTCACGGCTTGAATTTTTCAAATTCAAACCTTTCTCCATTGATAATTTTCTGGATATTTATGTTAAACACAAACTTTGTTAGCAGATATTTATCTCACACTCAAATATCTTTTTGTCTAACAAACAGTTTGATCACTCCTTCACGGATCTGCTTAGTCTTTACTCCATATACTATTGGATTCAAGGTGGGAGGCAACAACAGGTACAGGTTGGCTATAAAAATGTGGACATGATGGGGTATAGTGCTTCCCCCAAAGCGATGAGTGAAGAAGTTGAAGAAGGCTGGGACATAGGTGATAACAATAGCACATATGTGTGATGTGCAAGTACTGAAGGCTTTATGGCGAGCATCTGCAGAAGATAGCTTTACCACAGCATGGATAATCATGGCATAAGACATGGAGATACAGAACATATCAAAGCCCCCAATAAACACAGCAGCTATAAGACCATAGATAGCATTAATCTTAATATTACCACAAGATAGTTTGGCCACAGCCATGTGGTCACAATAGGTATGGTGGATGAGGTTTCCTCTACAGTATGGAAGACGCTTGATCAGGAAAGTAAAGGGGATCATGAGTAACACACTTCGAATGAGTGTCACCAATCCAACCTTGGTAATCACAGTGTTGGTGAGGATGGTGGAATAGCGTAATGGATAGCATATAGCCACATAGCGGTCGAGAGCCATAAGCATGAGTACAACAGACTCCATGCCTGTCAACATGTGTATGAAAAACATCTGTGCAAGGCAGGCATTGAAATCAATCTCCTTGAGACTGAACCAAAATATGCATAACATACTGGGGACAATTGTATTACATCCAGAAATATCTGTAGCAGAGAGCATGGCTAGAAAGTAGTACATGGGTCGATGCAGGGCCTCCTCGTGGATGATGAGGTAGATAAGTCCACAGTTACCTGTCACAGCAGTGAGGTACATAAAGCAGAAGGGCAGGGAGATCCAGATGTGTGCAGCTTCCAACCCAGGAATTCCATTGAGGATAAAGTATCTTGGTGTCAGGCTGGAGGTGTTGGCCCCACTCATAGTGATTAGTAGAAAACAAGTCACACCCTGTATGGGTAATAGTGTCCTGTGCTGAAGACAGCAGTGAAAAGGTTTGTTTTCTAGACACAAAAGTATTTTTCACAACATAAGTAATAAAGAAGAAATACGTATTTTGCATCCAGACCACATTTCTCTATCCCACTCCTATTCCTAATTTTGTTACTAAATTAAGAGTGCAAATTGGCATCCAAGGCCAGGGCTGGCTTGGCTTTATACTGTCAAATCTATTAACACATGCTAGCTCATACTCCCAAGCCAGTCATTAGTGCTTGATTTTATCCCTTCAATCAATTTCCAGATTATGGACTTCATTTGAATATCATTGAATTTGTGAAACCACATCATTTCCCTTATCCAGGAAGTCTTTCAGGATTGTCTGCTGGGTTACATTAAATCATGTGAGCATAACACACTATGCGAATCTGTTATGAGGTTGACATGGTTAAATGCCTGTCTAAATTAAGCAAGTCTGGATTTTCCAAATCTGAGAAATCAAAGGCAGAAATATGGGCATGTTTTGTACATGACAAGGCAAAAAATAAATACAAAGTTACAACTTACAGAGCATAGTCATGTGTATTTTCCATTATATCTTCTTTTTCCTTGCTGGCAAAGGGAAGAATTTTTATATCTATATTTAATGAGTGATTTTTTTAACTTTAATTCTATTTCTATTATATTTTCAAATCTATGTAGATACATATCAAACATATTTATGTCATTTAAAATGACCATATATAAATAAGCATAAATATATATCATGCTGTCTGTCAAATTATAAACTGAGTTTGTTCTTTTGTCTTATCATCACCCAAATAACCTTAGGCTCTTGTATTCAGAACTTGTATGCAGTCTTACTAAGCTTAGCTACTGTTTAAGGACCATTTGCTTCCCATCTTATCTACCTTGAGGATTTGTAGAAAACCTTCCTAATGAAAACCATTAGACTCTAATATCTTTCTGGGGCAAAGTGCAATTTTTAAAACTTCAAATTGAACTCTTTCAGTTATTGCTTAGCTTACATTATCAAGTTGAAGTATCAATTTTCCTTAGGTCTGTGTTACAGTGTTTGTATCTTCTGCAATGTTTGAATCTGCAAACACCATTTTCCTAATTTGCATTGCTTCTCTTTCCTTTCCATTCTGGTGTAACTAGATATTTCTCCATTTTTTTCATATTAAATGTTATTGATATGGAAATTCAGTACATTTCAAAAGCATTTGCACCAAATGCAAAATGCTTTTAATGGTAAATAAACTATGGAAAATTTCAACACAACCGAGACTACCAAAACAAACTATATATTAATACTATATATATATATACGTATAGTTAGTATGATTTTTTTTCTATGAGAGAAACGTAAATAAAATCATGTCTAACCATCCTTTACTACTTCCTATATCTTTCCCATCTAACTCAGGGCAAAATACAGCATCTTTATATTTGCTTGGAAAATACCATGCAATTAGTTTGCTTTTAAATCTCTGAATGCACCCACCACTGCCCTAAATGAGACCACATCAGTCCACCTATACCTATTGCAGGCTTCTCAAACTCAACAAACATGTTCTTCTGGACACCTCCCCCTTGTCATTTAAACAGCTCGCCCTCTTCTGAGAACTGTGACAAGTGCTTCAACAGTTCCAGGTGTCTGCTCAGAGTTAACACAAATCCTTCCCACCTTCCAACTTAATATTATAACTGGGAGATTTCCTATCCCCTCCTCAATCTTGGCTTCACTCTGCCTGTCCTAGCTTTTCCATCTCTGCAGCAGTTGGTGTTATGTGTTGTTACTCCCTGGAAAGGAAATTTCTATCAATTTTATTCACTGCTCTAAGTAGCACATAGAAAAATACATGATGAAATGAGTCAATAAATTGCCAAACTCCTTTTGGATGGTTTTACTACTAGAAAATTAATATCTTAACGAATTGATGTTAAAGCGAACTTTGAAAAATAAGAATTCTTCTCAAAGAAGACAAACCTGATTTCAATGTCTTCAATAACCTTAAAGACTTTTAAAAAATGAGATCACAGCTATTGATAATTGGAAAGTATATGTACTAGATCCATATAATTACCCTTGCATTATTTACAAACTGTAAGAATATATATGTGTATACAAACATTTCTATGTACACGTATACAATACATATTGACAGAAAACAAGTCTGGGTTCATATAATATTGTTCATCCCAGCTGATAAAATATCCTAGGATGACTGTAAAGTCACTGAAATCGCATGCTTTCCATTGAAAGGAAAGCAGCCAGTGTCAGGAAAGTGCTTGTCAGTAAGTTGGATTACACAAATCACAGGAACTCCTTATTCTCCATGCTCTAATGCATTTTGGTTGATAAAAATTCTTACCACTTTCTAAGGATCACTCTAACAGCTGTGGAAAGGACAGACATGTCTCTTGAATTACATAGAAATAAAGTTGGCAGTGTTATAATCTTTAGTCCTTGTCACATCAGTATGTTGGAGTTCCCATCTCCCAGTACCCAAACTGCACCTGATTTTTACCCTGTCCTCTACCTTAAAAGCAACTTACAAACTTCAAGAATTCTACAAAGTTAGATTAATTCTCCTCTATTTCCTGCTCAACCACCCCTGACTCAAGTCCCTGTGTAATAGTAATATTTTTGTCCTTGCATTTACTTTTTTCTGGGCTGTCCAAACTCACCTGAATGCTACATGGTTTTAAATCCCCATTCAAGACTGCTACTACTAAGAACTGTGTTGTATTTAAATAACAAGTCTGTATAACAAGCTTAATATTTTCTCTGGAGACATTTCAGGTAGTGGATAAAATGTTTTGGGCATCACAGGTAAAGGTCCCATAGGTCTCTGATGGAGAGAAGGTAAATGTATCACTGTGAAAACAACATCTATATTTAGAACACATTTGAGCGGGGTATTGGCAGCTCTCAGATTGCCCTAAGTTTTTCCTGATGAACCATGGGAAGGTAGAGATACTTTCTGGCATTTGAATTGAGCAGGGTATGGGCAGCTCTCAGGTTGCCCTAAGTTTTCCCTGATGAGCCATGGGAAGGTAGACACACTTTCTGGCCCCTGCTGATTTGTCAATATCCAATCCCCAGGGCTGCTCAAGTTCAGTTTCATAACTTTGCCATATATTGTGTATGCATCTCAAAGTTTACTAAAATTATTGAGGAACCAGTTTATGGACATTCTATGTTAAAGTAGATAATAAAATAGAATTCATTAAAACACATTTTCTGCAATCACATCAGTTTATATGTCCATGGGGAACAGTGCACAGTTAAAATGCACTGGTTCTCCACCCTCACCCTTCCCTACTTTGGTACAAAAGTATCACTTTAAAAATTCTAAGCCGGGCGGTGGTGGCGCATGCCTTTAATCCCAGCACTCGGGAGGCAGAGGCAGGCGGATCTCTGTGAGTTCAAGGCCAGCCTGGTCTCCAAAGTGAGTTCCAGGAAAGGTGCAAAGCTACACAGAGAAACCCTGTCTCGAAAAAAAAAAAAAAAAATTCTAATTCCATACAGTAGCCCTTGATCATATTTAAGGTAAACTGAAGGTTGGGCTTAAATTTTATCAGAAGTAAACACATTTCTGATCTGGAATCATGGAACAGCACAAATAGCTTAGTATTAACCTTTTGGTAAGTGAAAGTGTTTCCTCTACAGAAGGCGAACACAGTGAGCAGCAATCCAGTGCAGGTAGGGTCGCTTTCTTTTAGAACAGCTACCATTGCCAGAAGCTCAAAGAATCTACAATTTTTTGTTAGTGAACAGATCACAGTCAGGGCTAGGGAAGCAATTCAGTTTAGTAGTGCTTGTCTTGTGTACACAAAGCCTTGAATTTGATTCCCAGTGCCACATAAACCAGAATTTAGTAGGGCATGTCTGTCATCTCAACACTCAGGACATAGAGACAGAGGAATCAAAAGTTCAAGGTCATCAACTGCACAATGAGATCAAGACCAGCTTGGGGTCAGGCCCCAATCTCCGGAAGGAGCTATAGAATAGTGGCGGCGATTTCTGCGTCGATCATTCGAGTTTCTTCACTGCTAGAGTGGGCTAAGCTGCGGCGACATGGTAGAGGAGGTAAAGAAGCATTCTGTACACACACTGGTGTTCAGGTCATTGAAGAGGACCCATGACACGTTTGTAGCTGATAATGGAAAACCTGTGCCTTTGGATGAAGAGAGTCACAAGTGGAAAATGGCAATCAAGCTTCGAAATGAGTATGGTCCTGTATTGCATATGCCTACTTCAAAAGAGAACCTTAAGGAGAAGGGACCTCAGAACGCAGCAGATTCTTATCCTCATAAACAGTATCCTGCCAATCAAGGACAAGACGTTGAATATTTGGTGACAGGTACACATCCATATCCACCAGGACCTGGTGTTGCCCTGACTGCTGATACTAAGATCCAAAGAATGCCAAGTGAGTCAGCTGCACAGTCTTTAGCTGTGGCGTTGCCCAATCAGGCCAGAGTTGACGCAAATCGTCCTGCGCCTGCTGGCAGTGAGTACCGACACCCCTGGGCTCCTGACCGGTCCCAGCCCTCAGCCATGAATTCCATGATAATGGAGGCTGGCAATACCAAGAACTCTGCATTAATGGCTAAAAAAGCCCCTACGATGCCCAAACCCCAGTGGCACCCACCGTGGAAACTCTACAGGGTTATCAGTGGGCATCTTGGCTGGGTTCGGTGTATTGCTGTGGAACCTGGAAATCAGTGGTTTGTTACTGGATCCGCTGACAGAACTATAAAGATTTGGGACTTGGCTAGTGGCAAATTAAAGCTGTCGCTGACTGGCCACATCAGTACGGTGCGTGGCGTGATCGTGAGCACGAGGAGCCCTTACTTGTTCTCTTGTGGAGAAGACAAGTGAAGTGCTGGGATCTTGAATACAACACGGTTATACGGCACTATCATGGCCATCTAAGTGCAGTGTATGGTCTGGATTTGCATCCAACAATCGATGTCCTGGTGACTTGTAGTGGAGACTCAACGGCACGGATCTAGGATGTGAGAACTAAAGCCAGTGTACACACTTTGTCTGGACACACAATTGCAGTTGCTACCGTGAGATGCCAAGCTGCAGAACCACAGATTATTACTGGAAGTCACGATACCACAATACGATTATGGGATCTGGTGGCTGGGAAGACAAGAGTGACATTGACGAATCATAAGAAATCGGTCAGGGCTGTGGTCTTACATCCACGACATTCCACATTTGCGGCTAGATCTCCAGATAACATAAAGCAGTGGAAATTCCCTGATGGAGGTTTCATTCAAAATCTCTCTGGTCTTAATGCAATTATTAACACACTGGCAGTGAATGCTGACGGAGTACTTGTATCTGGAGCTGACAATGGCACTATGCACCTTTGGGACTGGAGAACTGGCTACAATTTTCAGTGAGTGCATGCAGCTATACAACCTGGGTCTTTGGACAGTGAATCTGGAATATTTGCTTGTGCTTTTGATCAGTCGGAATGTCCGTTACTAAGAGCCGAAGCTGATAAAACCATTAAAGTTTACAGAGAGGATGAGACCGCGACAGAAGAAACTCACCCAGTCAGCTGGAAACCAGAAATGATCAAGAGAAAGCGATTTTAGTGGGCACTGGCTTCACGGTTGTCCTTGTGTTCATAGCTTGGCATTGATGAGGATGTCCAGACATGTGTGGAAGCTCACTGCGGAAGTCACTGCTGCTTTGTATTTTACAGTAAACTGCTCCCTGTGCCCATCGCCTGTGGTTTATTCTAAAACGAACAGTTTATGGTTTAGAAGTAAGATGCAAATATCACCATATCACCAGTGCAGGTGTATTGACTATTGCTGCTCTTAATATGTGCTATTTGATACGGCTTTGTTTGTTTTTATTATGTCTGGAGTTGTTTCTCATGTATATACGTCTGTGTATAGTGTGTGTGCCTGGTGCCCATGAAAGCCAGAAGAAGGCATCAGATCCCAGGAACTGGAGTTACAGATTGTTCTGAGTCACCATTTCGGTGCTGGGAATTGAACCAGGGTCCTCTGGAAGAGCAGCCAGTGCCCTTAACCACAGAGCCATTTCTCCAGCCTCTATTATAATAGTTTTGTTAGAAAAATCCTCTTTTCAAAAAATGTAGCCAATTATGTTACAATAAGACATTTTTGAGAGGAACACAAAAAAAAAAAGCTTGGGATACATGAGACCTTGTCTCCAAAGGAGCAAAAGCCAAACAAAGCATGAAGTACAAACATCAAACTGTAAGTCGTAGGTACCGCCCCATAGCACAGTGTAATATAGCTTCACTGTGGCGCAGACAGTGAGAATAAATGATAAACTAGGAGTAAATGTGCCTCTGAAAATATACCTTTGTACAATGTTAGTAGCATTTGCTAACCTAATACATTAACAAATACACAGAAATCACTCATGCTCAAGGTCCTGGAAACCTCTAGAAATCCCAAGCCCAAGACTGTGTATCACAGCATCCTCATTTAGCAGGCTCCTCTTCTGGTTTTGCTTTGTTTTACAATAGAAAATGTGTGGGAACCCATTTTCAGGTTCCTCCTGGCTTTACCCAGCATGTCCACATAGAGAGGATGATTAGGACCATGGGCTTGAGTGCAGGTGTCTGAGATGGTCTGCACTTGGCTGTGCTGGGGTGGGGGGGAGGTCTTTTGCTCCACCCCTTGGCGTCTCTATAAATACTCTAAAGCAGAGACAGTCAGGGCCCGTTGGAATAGGTTCCAAGCCCTCTCAAGGCTATCCTTTATTTTCTATCTGTTTATCTCCGCAATATAAATCCTTCTAACATTTCCTGCTGCTTGCACTCAAGAAAACTCTGGGGAACTGTGGGGTTGGTGGGTAAACGCCCCACAGAATGGCGCCATGAACAGGAACTAAAGAAAAAAAGGGGGACCAAAAGAAAAAAGGGGGACCAAAAGAAAAAAGGGGGACCAAAAGGGACAAAGTAATGGGGACCAAAAGGGACAAAGTAATGGGGACCAAAAGGGACAAAGTAATGGGGAC
>CABHPP010144060.1:4227-32588 GCA_902168425.1 Peromyscus attwateri
CACAAGAGAACCCCACTGGCTGATGTAAGCCTGAGCAGGTTCAGTCGTCCTGTGGAGAAGAGCCTCAGAGTCTGTTGGCTCTCTTCTCGTTTCATTTTCTCCTTATTCATAGTTGTTTCCTTTTCCAAGTGTTTAGAAAACTGTATTTCCTCCATTTTAAAAATGCATACATCTACATTAAATATGTGTCGAATACATCTACACATTTCCCTTCAGACAAACCTCCCACTATGGACTCTTTTTGGATGTGGATGGGTGGAAAAGGAAATGCATTAGCATGTGGACTTCCTTCCAATCTGTAAAATCTAGCAAGGTACCCTTCCTAGTTCTCAGATTTCAGATTTTTATGGCTGCCGGGCTATGTAGAGACCAGAAGACCTCTCTAATAAGACCTCAGCTTGGGAGCCGATGGCGCCCCAACCTTTGTGAGGTGAAGCCTTTGGAGAGGTCCTCAGCCTGTGTGACACAGTGGCGTCAGCAGAGATCTCCTAAGCTCCGCACCCTGTGAGCCAACACCCTACAAGTAAATCACGTTTAGCAGCGGCACAGCACAGCATAAAGTTTATGGGGGATGCACATAAATTTGGGTCTGGAAAGAGCAGGGCTTCCTGTGGTGACAGGCAGCTAGGCTGGCGTGCTTTTACGCCCCGCACCCCAGTTAGGGGGCTGGGAATGACAACGGCTGGAGGCCTCAGTAGCGGGGAGCAGAATGAGTGTCTGCAGGGAGAGAGGGCACCCTGGCACCTAGCACCTGAATCCAAACTCCCAAGCTGCTTTTTATGTTGTGGCGTTCACTTGATACTCTGGAGGCAGCTCCCTTTAAACCCAGGCGGAGTTTTCTTTCTGGAGGTTTTGGTGAACTCCAGGGAAGGGGAGGGGGAAGAGAAAGGAAGAGAACACACTTTTATTCTCTTGCCTTCTATAGAGTTCTACTTTAAGATTTTTGTTTGGGACCAAGGACCTCTAAAAGAATGCACTAAATCTGGACATGTTTGGGGGCTTTAATACTGGCATTAATATGGCCCTGTCCCTGCAGGCTTGCCTCATGATTTGTGTTTTCAGCTTGTCACTGTGATATTTGTGAACACAAGGAACCATGGAGTCGGCAGGCCTGAGGGCTTCTCATAAGGGCCCGACCCCAGGCTTGCTGGTGGCCCATCCAAAGCGTTGTAAAGCATCGCTCTCCAGGAAAGGGGAGGCTGGACTTGGACTGGAGGCTGGAGTGTCGTACGGAGGAGATGTAAAATGATCCATCCAGAACCAGCACTGTACCCCTGCTCCCCGGAAGCCAGTAAAAAAGAGGCAGATTCGGGGTCTGGACCCAGAGGCACACGGAAAGTGAACTCTGATCCGCAACCCAAGGTGGTTGCTTTGGCTCGCTCCTCAGTCTGAAGAGAGCAGAGGTGTGGGTAAAGGTGGCAGGGTGCGTCCAGAGTGATTGATGACCCAGAAAGGTTTGCACAAAAGCTGAGCCTCCTGAGAGGAGGCGACATGGAAGGGACCGTGGCTGGGCGCTATTGGTCTGTGTGGGGCGCTATTGGTCTGTGTGGGGCTTCTGACTGTGTAACCTGAGCAAGTTTTCTGAGCTGTGATGTGGGGGTGACAGGTGCCACTGTTTGGAACAGGACCTAGATGAAAAAGTGACTTGGTAGGACATCTCTTTGCTGCCCCACACTGTTTCCTGGACCCAGAATCTACAGGCAGACACAGATGGCCTGGCATGGGAAAATATCTACAGGCTCCACACCTCCCTGGATCCCGCTCCATCACCCAGGCAGCGTGGGCTGGTGGGAAGACGGATGAGTGGAGAGTCAGCAGACCCAGTTTTTCACCTCAGCTCTGTTGCAGGGGATACCGGGCACACCCAATCTTCCTGGCTCTCAATTTTAAGACTGACAGACAGGACACTCCCGTGTTCTATGTCATATATGCTCTGTACTCAGTGAGTCGGCTCAGAAGTACCTTCTGATAGGGAACACATTCATATCCATTTTACAGGTGGGGAAATTGAGGAAGAGATATTCCACACAATTTTATAGGCATTTCCTCATGGTTTCCAAATGAACACCCCCGAGAGCAGTATACTCTACAAAGAAAGTAGAGGCTTAAAAAAGCTTATTTAACACTGCACTTTTTCGTTTTGTTTTGTTTGGAGACAGGGTCCCTCTCTATGTAGCCCAGGCTGTCTCAGAACTCACTATATAGACCAAGATGGCTTTGAATGCACAGAGATCCATCTGCCTCTGCCTCCCTACCACTGGGATTAACGGCGTTCACTGTGACAAACAGCTTTAACGCTGTACATTTAGGCCTCTGTAAAGTCTCTTAAATGAGTACTCTCTCTCTCTCAATTACTTTTTTTTAAAATTGAGGACAGCTTACTGAATGCTGTATTGTATTCCATCCTTAAACATAGATAAATGGGCTTTTAAATATGTGTGTGTGCACTCATGCACACATACTATGTATATATGAGGGCCTGAGATGGTCAGAAGAGGGTGTTGATTCCACAGAGCTCCAGTTACAGGAGTTATGAGCCACTCAGCATGGGTACTAGGAACCAAACTCAGCTTTTCTGGAAGAGCAGCAAGTACCCTTAACTGCTGAACTGTCTCTCCAGGGCAGGCCTATGTTTTCTAATTGTTGAAGATGATTTATCAGTTTTTGATTATTTGGTTTAAATAGCAATAACCTGAGTAACACTTTAATTACTTTCGAATGGTTAAGTGTGGCTACCATATGATCCAGTATTTCTATTCCCCACATGAAGAGAATTAAAAATCTACACCTACACAAATACTCAGAGTAGCCTATTCACAACAGTGCCAAAGAAAACAACCCAAATGTCCATCAGCTGACAAAAATGAATGAAATAATAAACGGAGTGTCTTAGTTAGGGTTTGTATTGCTGTGAAGAGACACCATGACCACGGCAACTCTTATAAAGGAAAACATTTAATTGGGGCTGGCTTACAGTTCAGAGGTTTAGTCCATTATTGTCATGGTGGAATGCAGACATGGTACTAGAGAAGAAGCTGAGAGTTTTATATCCAGATCAGCAGACAGCATGAAGAGAGAGTACCACACTGGGCCTGGCTTGAGCATCTAAAACCTCAAAGCCCGCCCCAGTGACACACTTCCTCCAACAAGGCCACACCTACTCCAGCTAGGCCACACCTCCTAATACTGCCACTCCCTATGGGCCTATGGGGGCCATTTTTATTCAAACCACCAGCAACAACAACAACAACAACAAAATCAAGAATCAGCATATATTATGCCATCAGTGAGCCTTGAAATCATACTGAGAGCTGCAAATGGCCACATGCTGCATGATTTCTATTAAATGAAATGTCCAGAGGAGATAAATGTACAGGGACCAAAGTAAATTAGTGGATGCTGAAGGGGAGGAGAGGACTGGGATTGGAGAGTGATGGAGAGTGATGGTTAATAGTGGAGCGTCCCTCACCCCAGAATGATGAAAATGTTCTGAAGTGGATGAGGGTGATGGCAGCATGGGTCAGTGAATATTTAAACATCCCTTGAAGTCTATAATTTAAAGGTGTGAGGCACGTACATTTTGTTTCAGTAATGCTTTTGATAACTTATAAGTAATTTTGGCCATAATCTGTTTTTGTTTCTTTGATACAGTGTCTCCCTGTGTTCCCAGGTGTGGTGATATTTTGTTTGTGCTCTAACACATAAAGTTCGCCTGGAGATCAGAGGGCGGAGCTAGCCACCAGATGCCAGGCAGTGTGGTGGCACACACCTTTAATCCCAGCACTTGGGATCTCATGCCTTTGATCCCAGTACTTGGGAAACACATGCCTTTAATCCCAGCACTACCGAGGAGGAAACAGGAAGTGATATGGCTGTGTGGAGAGAGGAAGTGATAAGGTGGAGCGGAAATAGGAGCTTGGCCTTTTTCATTCTGAGGATTCCTAGAGGTAAGAAGTGGCTGTGCTTGCTCCTTGGTCTCTCTGATCTTTCGACATTTACCCCTATATCTGACTACAGGTTTTTATTATTAAGACCAATTAGAATCCATGCTACACCCAGGCTTGTCTTCTAACTACTGTGTCCAAGCCATCCTCCTGCATCAGCTTTCTGAGTAGTTGAGTCTAAGGTGTATACCACCATGACTGTCCACAATCTATTTTTATGGGCTGAACTATGTTTTCCTAAATTGATATTTTGAAGTCTTAACTTTCAGTATTCAAATGTGACCTCATTTTAATTAATAGGGCCTTTTTGGGGTGGGGCTTTTAAATTGAAATGAAGCCTTAGGATAAGCCTCACTGTCTGGGGTCCATGTGACAGAAGGTTAGGACACACTGAGAGACACCAGAGATGTGTGTGCCTAGAGGAAATGCAGTCTGAGGGTAATGACGGGGAGAAACAAACCAAACTTTTGGCTTACAGCATTTTGTATTTCTGCTTTGTTTTGTTTTGGTTTTTCAAGACAAAGTTTCTCTGGGTAGCCCTGGCTGTCCTGGAACTTGCTCTGTAGACCAGGCTGGCCCCAAACTCAGAGATCTGCCCGCCTCTGCTTCCTAAGTGCTGGGATTAAAGGTATGCGCCAGCACTGTAACCCAGCTGCATTTCTGGTTTTTTTTTTTTTAAGCATCACCATTTGTGCATTTTGATTGGCAGTTTCCAAACTAATACATCCATATTGTTAGCTTCTTCAGTCAGGAAGAGTCTGTGAGTCCAACTGTAGGGGATCCAGCAGAGTCTTCTGGACTCTGCATTCATGTGAACATATCCATGCACATGCACACACACATACACACAATTTAAAAAAAAAATAAATCTGTAAAAAAATTATTTTTTAAAAATGTTTCTAAAACTAGGCCATGTTTTAAGCACTTGGAAAGTTGGCTTTTTTTAAAACAACGTAATTATTGTTATTATTTGTATTATTACTTTTGTATAATGCTGGGGGCCAAAATCTCCTGCATGCAAGGCAAGTACCCTACCCTGGAGGCTATACCCCCCTTCAGCATATGAAAGTATTTTGATAAGCAACACCTCAGAATTTCTGAGGGTTCCCTTCCCCCAAATCCAGAAAAGTGAGATTCTCTAAATTTAGGAGGAAATGATAATTACTAAGAAATAAAATTTTGAAGTCTTCAGTATTGTCAACAATTCTCCACATAAAAATTTCTCAGGCTGAATCTCCTGCAGTAAGTAATTATGCTGCAACCCTTGATCCTATTCAACTAAATATGTTCCTACCTGTATTCATGCTTTGGAGTTCAATGTAAAGTTCAAAAATGGAAATAGGTAAATATTTTGGAAAACACTATAAATCTATTTAGGATTTACTCTATTTACTTTTTAAAAATGGAAACTTTTAAAGAATTATAGTAATTAACTATGATGATATTTTATTTGTACTGAAATGTGATTTTATTTGCATGTTAATAAATAAAGTTGCCTGGGGGTCAGAGCTAATAGCAAGCCATAGCAGAAACTGGGCGGTGGTGGCGCACACCTTTAATCCCAGCTCTTAGGAGGCAGAGCTAGGTGGATCTCTGTATGTTCAAGGATACAGCCAGCATGGAGACACACACCTTTAATCTCAATACCAACCATAGAAGACCTGGAGGTCTGTACAGACAGGCAGTGACGAGGAGGTCATGTGGTTGGGTTTACAATCAATGAGAAGGCAGAATAGAAAGTCTAAAAAAGACAAACAGACAGGAAGTAGCTCTCTTGGCTGGAGAGGACAGCAGCAGCAGTGAAGGGTAAGGTTTTTAGCTCTTAGCTCTGACCTCTTTGGGCTTTCATCTCTGCATCGGCTCTGTGTTTCTTATTTAACAAGATGGTTACATCTACAATTAACTTCATTTTCTAGCTTGGCAGGGGTGGGGTGGGACTTGGGAAGTAAGTAAAGCTCAACCACAATAAACAAGGAAAGGTGCGACCCACAGCTGAAAAGAGCTTCACGGGACCGTGGCTGGATTCTTGGGGAAGTGCGTGTTTCAGGGGTAAATGGGAGCTGGTTCAGATCTGCCATTAGTAAGTTCTTGTCAGAGCAGACTCTGGCTCTTGGCTCTAGTTTCTTCTAAGCTACGGTGGCTCATCGTCACTATCCCCTTGACTGGGTTGAGAATCACCATGGAAACACCTGTCTGAGCATGTCTATGAGTATGTCTTTCCAGAGAGGGTTAGCTGGGGAGGGAAGACCGCTCTGAATAATGGGAAGCACTCTGTGTGGGCTGGAGTGCCGGGCTAGATAAAAAGGAGAAAGCCAGTGGAGCACTGCCATTCATGGCTTTCTGCTTCCCCACTGCTGTTCTTGATCGTGCACCGAGGTTTCTCCCCAATGATGGGCACATCCCTCCTCAAAACATGAGACAGATAAACTCTTCCTCTATTAAGTTGCTTTTGGTCCAGAATCTTGTCAGAGCAATTAGAATACATAAGTCAGATTCTAAAAATGAATAAAACCACTTTGGTGACATTCAAATCAATATGACATCGGGGAGTCAGAAAATTTTCCCAGTGTCACTTAAGGAATGCAGCAAACCCAACTGCTTCTGGGTCCAAAGCCTGATCTGTAACTATGGCCGTAGATGGTATTGAAAGACTTGGTCCTCCCTTCTAAGCCCCTTTGACATAATTTTGTAGAGCCCACACTCCAGGAGTGGGTATACTTGTGACCCCCACTGATATGTACTTGGCCATGTGACTTGTGACTTGTACTTTCTCGTTGGGGGACCCACCAGCCTGCAAATAATGACATACAGACTTAATTGTGAAAGCTTGACCTCTAGCTTAGATGTCTTCCCAACTAGCTGTTATAACTTAACCTGCTTTTATTAATCTACGTTTTGCTACATGGCTTGGTTACCTCTCCTCGGTACCATATAGCAGACTTGCTCAGTTGGCATCTCCCTCCTCCCTGGCCCTATAGTCCCACAGCCACCATTAAAATAATCACTCAGAGGTTTAATTAATTACCAACTGTATGATCTATGGCAGGCTTCTTGCTAGCTAGCTCCTTTATCTTAAATTAACCCATTTTTATTAATCTCTGTATCACCACGTGTTCTGTGGCTTTACCTGAGTCCCATTACATGTTGCTCCTTGGACGGTGGTTCAGCATCTCTCCTTACTCTCCTTTCTCCTTTCACTCTCTCCTTTGGATTTTCCCGCCTGGCTCCATCCTGCCCTGCCATAGGCCAATGCAGCTTTATTTATTAGCCAATGGGAGTTAACACATATTCACAGGGTACAGAAAGACATCCCACAGCATTTCCCCTTTCTGTCTAATCAAAAGGGAAGGCTTTAACTTTAATGTAGTAAAATTACATATAATAAAACAGTTATCAAGCAAGAATTACAGTTATAATCTAGTCTATTTATATTTGGCAAAATTAGAAAATATTCTACCATCTATCCTATTTTTATGAGTCTAAAGTTTTATATCTAATTTATCTTTTATCATGACTAAAGAGAGCTATAATTATAACTAACTAGTCTTTAACTCCATCAAAGACCCCAGAAGGATATAATATTACCTGAGTAAACAGGAAGTGCATTGCAAGCAAATTCCATAATTCTAGAAATGACAGAGACATCTGGCTGCCTGGACAGTCATCCAAAGTTCCTCTGCAATGTTGGGGCATCCATCTTCAGCCTAAGGCCTAGAGTCTCTCAGTCGCTTCCCTCTGTGTCCTGTAGAATGTCTGGCAGTCTCCTCTGCAAAGCAGGAACCTGAAGGACCATTTTACCTTGTTTTGGCAAAATTCAGTGGTCATTTTCCTATGGTTCCTGTATGTCTAGTTCATATAATATATTATCAATCAGTCCAGGCAAGAGCAGTTTCTTGCCCAAATGGCTATTTTTGTCATAAAGAAAGTAAACTCCATAAGGAGTTTCTTTGATGCCTATCATCCTCTTTGTAGTAATTGGTGCTGTGAGGAGCAGACGTGTCTCATTGTCCAGAAAAATCTAAGTACTTAAAACATTTTAAATGCCATATTCTGTAGGTCTTTGAAGTGTTTGAAGACTACCTACCTAATTGAAATGTATCTATGTATACCTAGAAAACTTAACTAACATGATATAAATTAGATTATCATAGATGACTAATTATTAATCTGTATTTCTTAATTATACATTACAATTTTAAAGAGTTGCATAAATATAATACCTTAAACAAGAGTGAAAATATATACAGTATAACAAAATTAACTTTAAATTTGTATCAATAAACTAAAATCTATAGCAATGTAAAACACTTCAAATAAGTTGTTGCTCTTTAAAAGTAGATTCAATAATCTACTTCAAGGTCATAGCTAGAACAGCTACCCACTACACATCTTCACAGGGTACATAAAGATTATCCTACAATAGTCAATGGTAGAGATCATGATGCAATTAGATCTGGAAAAATATAGGCCCTTTGGTGATAGCTTTACATGAATGAATTCCTTAGGAAGCCTCTGCCCTCTTCCTGGGCTCCAGGACGAGGGGATGCAGTCATATCTGGATTTGACCTGAAGCTTGTAGTCAAGACCTAGGAAGGCAAACTGGAACTCTGAGCCTGCAAAGCAGTCCAGAATAGAGGCTGATGGTTCACCTGCAGACCCCTGATGGAAAAGGACACACCTACAATTGGAAGCCATTGAGGTTTGGAATCTTTCCTGTAAAAACAATGTTACGGTGGCAACAACTAACTAATGCAACTGCTGTTCTATACTCTCGAAGTATGGTCCCTGGACACTTGCATCTGAATCATCTAGATGCTCATTAAAAATGGAGGAGGAGGAGGAGGAGGAGGAGGAGGAGGAGGAGGAGGAGGAGGCGGCTCAGTCAGTAACAGTGTTTGCTGCACAAACATGACCTGTGTTTGATCCTTAGCACCCACGTTACAAAAAGGTTAGGTGTGGTAGTGAGTGCCTGTCACCTCAGCACTGGGGACACGGTGGCAGGAGGATCCGGAGGGCTCCCTGGCCAGCCAGTCTAGCTGAGTCAGTGAGCTCCAGGTTCAGTGAGAAACTCTCTGTCAAACATCAAGAGGAGAGAATTGAGGGAGCCCGCCAGCATTGATCTCGGGCCTCTACACATTCACACACGTATGTGCGCCCACAAACACACCTCCACACAAAATGAAGACTCCAGGAAGAAGCTTACAAACACGGACCAAGCAGTTTGGTTAGACAACTCCGCCTGAGACATGAAATTTAAGAATGCACTGAAGTAGAGCAGTGTGGTGGCATCTGTCATCCCAGCCCTGAGGAGGCCGAGACAACAAGAGTGGAGGTTTGAGCCCACGTGGGCAATATAGCAAAAAATATGTCTACTGAATTACTACAGAAGCAATTCTAGCTCGAGATCTTTCGAAATCTTGCTGCTATTCATTAAAACACAAGAAGATATAAATTGGCTCTAACGCGGAGAATATGGAAATCCAACTATAAACAGAAGCCGGTTAAATGAGGGGTGAAGTCTCTGCTCCGCGGGACTCTGAGTCGTTGGTTGAGAAGGTGCAAACAGGCAGACGGGCAAGTTCTCTGGGAAGCATTGTTTGCTGAAGAGTTGACACGCGCTGATGTTGGAAGCAGCCCTGTCTGTGCAAATTCAGAAGGGTCACAGGGACACCAACACAATGGATCGGTGTCTTCAGGAGAGACGGTGCTGGGAGAGGAGGTGTTATTTTATCTGTAGTGTTTACTGTTTCCATGCCACAAATTTGCAGTGCAAAGAAACATTTTGAGTCTTTAAAAATGTAGAATTTTTTTTTGGGGGGGGAGGGCTTACCCCTTGAATCAGAAGAGCCCATGAATCTACATCTAACTAAAGGCTGCCCTGATTGATGATAACCTGAGTGTGTCAGGTTAGATGGCATGATGGGCTTACCCCTGTGAACAGGGACAGAGGACCTCTCTGCCCGGGGTTGCTTGTCTTAGGGTTGCTATTGCTGTGATAAGCACCGTGACTAAAGCAACTTGGGCAAGAGAGGGTTTATTTGGCTTACACATCCTGAATCACCGCCCATTGCGGGGAGCCAAGGCAGGAACTCAAACTGGGCAGGAACCTGGAGGGAGGAGCTGATGCAGAGGCCACAGAGGAGCGGTGCTCACTGGCTTGCTTCTCAAGGCTTGCTCAGCCTGCTTTCTTATACAATCCAAGCACCGCCAGCCTGGGGTGTCCCCATCCACAGTGAGGGGGGCATCTAAAGGGGGGCCATTCCAGGGACAGGACACCAGATGCCACTCCCCATGGAGACACTGTCAGGAAAGGTTGAGGTGAGGGCAGGACCAGGGCCAATGAGAGTTGGCAATGTAGCTTTTGACACTCCATCTATAAAACCAGCTTTCCCTGAGCATCGGCCCCTGTGCCCTGCATATCTGTAATCCTCTGGGACTCTCCTGGAAGATGGGTAGTGTCTCCTTGAAGTTCTGGGGTTGCAGGCAGCCCAAAACCCTTCGTCAGCTGCAACAGAAGGACTGCAGCTGGGTACCCCCCCCTCCCCAAGCAGCATGAGGAAGTTAGGAAGCACCAGCCACCCCCAGGAACCTTACCACAGGCTACTAGACCTGTCATCCCAGGGTCTTGCTTGTTCAGGAGTTGAGGCACACTGAGCCTGTCCAGCCTAACCTGGCTTGGTTGGCTTCTCCAAAAGCTGAAGGCCCATGGCTGAGAGGACATCATATTCCTCATCCCAGCAAGGGAAGACAGTTGCTTCCCCAGATCAAAGCTACGGGCAGAAGCCTTACAGGCTGGGCCAATGTGGCCAGGCAGGTAGGACCTGGACCACATGTGTGTGTCACAGAATATCCTGCTGCCTCAAGTTTTCAGTAGGAGGAAGGTGAGAGGGCAAAGGTCAGCACACTGCTACGCACTGAAGTTTGTGCCCCTGGGTCCATATGCTGAGCTCCTAACTCCCAGGATGATGGCATTAGAAGGGGTGGGTGTTGGGAGACCATTGTGAGGGTTTATGCAGGGGGCTGCTGTGATCTCCCTCTTCTCAGCCATGTGAGAACACAGCAAGAGGATGACCTTGGGGCTGGAGAGTCAAGGCTCAGCAGTCAAGGGCACTGGCTTCTCTCCCAGGTTCAATTCCCAGCACCCACACGGCAGCTTGCGTCTGTGACTCCAGTCCCAGGGAATCCAATGTCTTTGTCTCCACAGAAACTAGGTACATAGGTAGTGCACAGACAGACAGGCAGGCAAAACTCCCTTCATAGCCTCACTCACTGGAGTGCTTGGTCCTCAGTGGGTAGCCCTGTCTGGGGAAGCTGAGGAGATGTGGCCGTGTTGGAGGAGATGTTTCACTGGGGAAGGGCTTTGAGGTTTAAAACACAGCGCCATTCCCAGTTTGCTGTTTCCTGCTGGCTGTTGGAGATGTGAGTCTCAGCTGTTCCTGCTACCATTTCTGCCACCTGCTGCCATGCATTCCTGCCACGATGGACCCTCCTCCCTCCAGAGCCATGAGCCCAAACCAATTATTCATTCTGTGAGTTGCCTTGGTCACTGCACCTTATCACAGCAATAGAGAAGTACTGATATGACCACAAACATAAGATAAAAAATGTAAAACGGGAGATGGCTGTCTACAGACCATCTTGGTGGTGGGGACCCACAGACATCAAATCTGTTGATGCCTGGATCTTGGGTTTCCCAGCGTGCAGAACTGTGAGAAACAAACATTCTGCTGTGTATAAGTCACTCAGTCTATGGTATTTCTGTTGTAGCAGCCAGAACAGACTAAGACACATGTTCAGAGACAAGTTTCTGGCCTCCTGTCCAAAAAGGCCTGACTGAGTAGGTCTAGGGAAGGTCCAGGCCAGTCTTTATAAGGATTTACTTAGGTCATGCCAAGGCAGGCCTAGATCTGTGGTTTGAGGGTGGCTTATTTACTCTCTCTTCAGAAAACTTGGGATGGGACAGCGATCAGTGCAAGAAAATATACTTAATTTCAGCCATGGGGAGTCTCTCCCTCTTTGAGAGGGCTTGGAACAAGTTCTTGACGTATCTATGACCTATGACCCCAAGCACAGACCACAGAGGGAAGGGGAGGTATGAGAGCAAGGTGGGGGATGTGGGTGGGGACTGGACACTGGGTCACTGGGGCACTGAGTAGTCACTAAGCTGAGGGTGTCTAGGGCTGGGTGAACCCCAGGCCCAAGGCCCCAGACCAGCTGCCAGGCCCACATCTGTAGTCAAGACTGCCATGGGAAATTGTTATATGCTGGCACATGCAGCTAACATTTCAGCGCTGTCTGCCTGAGGGAGCTGTTAGCTATTCTTGACCTGGAGCCATAGACTCTTGCATTTGAGTGACCATGTATCTGAATATCTCACACACACACACATACACACACACACACACACACCCCACCCTCTCCTGATAAGCCTGAAGCCAGGGGTACCTCTTGGTTCAGCTAAGGGTGGGGCTACAGGCTCCCCATCAACATGGAAGTCTCTTGCCTGGGGTGCTCCAGCTGTCCTTGTCCAGTTTAGTGAAGACCACAGCAATCCTAACACAGTAAAGGGGTGACAGCATTTTTACCCAGCGAAAAGTTCCAGGAAGTCTAACGTTAAGCACCAAATCCAATGTTGTGGTTCCAATCAATTTAGGAAACAAAATAAAAAAAAAATCTTCAATTTATTTGCATCTCTCAGACTCAGAACTTCTAGCCAAAAATGTGCCCTTTGATTTTTCATCCCTTTAATGTGAAGCATTCCCTAAATGCATTTCCATTTTAGAAGAAAAAAAAAAAGCCTTATGCTGGCATCATACTTTGTATTGAAGGAACTCAGATGGCAATTGAGGATTCCGGTCCTTGGACTGAGTTCAGTGTAATAGCTGTGGGTCTGAAGTGTGCCAAGTCCCTACCCTCAGTGAACTTGGAGGCCAGAAGGAAAACTCTAGGACATGGACTGACACCCACAGCAGGTGGTGAAGTGCTGCATGCCACCCGATGACCAGCAGCCAGGTACAAGATGCTGTTAGAAGGCAGCCACTGCTCGATGTTAGGATCCTGAGGGACGATTCAAGAAGAGGACAGAGCAGGGCATGTCTGGAGGTGTGGGTCATTTTATGAAGCCAGAAGCCAGGGGCAGAGAGAGTAGGGCCAGCTGGTGTGAGTGGACTCCCTTGAATTAGCCACAAAAGATGATTCAGAGAATCCCAGATAAAGAGTGTTCAAGGTGCCGGGTGGGGGAGGGGGGTGTGGGTGGGTGGGGGTGGCGCATGCCTTTAATCCCAGCACTCCGAGGCAGAGGCAGGTGGATCTCTGTGAGTTCGAGGCCAGCCTGGTCTACAGAGTGAGTTCCAGGAAAGGTGCAAAGCTACACAGAGAAACCCTGTCTCGAAAATCCAAAATAAAAAGAGTGTTCAAGGAGGCATGGCTGACTTCCCCACTGAGACTGTAGGCAGACTGAGAGAATCCCAGGACCACTCTCTGGTGGATCTCTCCAGCCACTGCTTCTTTCTGCAGACTGTGTACTTGGCTTCTTCCATGGGGCCATCTCTGCCCCAACTCCATTGCCAAGTGTCTACCCAGTCTCTTAGTTTTGGTTCTAGCTTAAGGGAGATGATACAATGGCCAATAGCTAAAGGCTGGCTTCCCTGTGGATGGATTCCACTCCACCCATCTCAGCTCTTCTGCAGGGCGGAGTGTCACATGGTAAAACATGACAGGGCATGCCCTGCTGCCGGGTGGGGGTGGGGCGGGGTAGGCGAGGCCGGTCCTTCAGGCACAGGTGTCCTTCCAGTCAGAAAGAGAACGACGTGGTGAAAGTTGTAATTTTAGAAGATTATTCTCTTGGATGAAAGGTGAGGTTGGAAACGCAGGGCAGGTTGCCCACATGTGTGAAACTTCTGCCGCGTGCCGAGAACTTGTCTAGGCGCTGTTTGCAGATCCTTTTTATTTATTTACCCCTTAAACTAAATGTATCTCGTTGTACCTTGCTCTTGTTCATCTCCCCTCTATTTTCCTTTCTCACTCCTCTTCCTCTTCCTGACCTCCCCCCTCACAAACTATCCTGCTTCTTCGTTTCCTCAAAAGCCCATTTTACTACATGAGGACCTGGAAGCTGAGAGGCTCAGCGAGGTCCCATAGCTTGCCCAGAGTCACACAGCTAGTTGGTGACAGAACTGTGCTTTGAAGCCCACATCTGTACTGAGTTGAAGCCCCCCCTTTCCATGTAGCAAGACATGAGAGGATCCAGCTCCCTGTGTGGGTCTGCAGGCACCTCACTAGCACCCGTCTGTGAGTCTGTCCTTTCTGGTCCTCCTTCGGGTCTTCTCTCCCTGTTAACAGCACTGCTATTTGCTCAGTCACGTGAACCCAAATCTCTCTCTGTCTGTCTCCTTGTCAGGAAAGCAGGGGTCATAATAACAATGACTCAAAGGAGGCAGAGACAGGCAGGTCCAAGTTTGAGGTTTACAGATTGAACTGCAGGGGCTGCACAGAGAAACCCTGTCTTGAAGAATAGAAACATAACAAAACAACAACAAAAGACTAATAATGATGATGATGGCGGTATGTCCCCAAGATGGTGAGAATGAGCCCAGAGGATGCTCATGAAATGCTTAGCCTGAACTCGGCATTTGACCCACCGCTTTGCAGAATCTGCAGGGAGAACAATTCCTGCTCAATCAGTGCTCAATATTGACAGCACTGGGTGAAGCCAGCTTTGGACAGGATAGAACCAAATGGGTGTGGCTGTGTCTAGAAACTTTACACACCAAAGAAAGCAAGCCAACAGGCCCCGGAGGTTGTGCTTGCTGGTTCCTGCTCTGTGTCCCCCATGAGGGCAGATGCAAATCTGTTTACTCATGGGTTTTTCTCAGCCATGAGAAACCTTGGTTGGCACATGTGTAGATACTCTATAAATACTGAAAGAATGGCTACTGCTGAGAGTGTTTGCCTAGTGTGTGGGGGCCCTAGGTTCAATCCCCTATCACGGGAAGGAAACAAAAATAATGACCAGCGAGAGAAAGCCAGCAAGAAAAGACAGAAAGGGGACACAATTGTGGGGCTCACCTGGGGATGCTGATAGGGGTCAGCACAGGAGGCATGTTTTTAAGTGAAGAGAGATGTCATGTAACAACTCACGGACTTGTTGGAAGGGCTGGAAGAGGGCACCAGGCGAACCACTCTGCTCACGGACCTGTGGCCTCTTGCACAAACCAGGAAGATGAGACACAAAAAGCCATCTGAGCTTGTTGGAGCTGTAGCTATAAGACCTGTGACTGCAAAACAAGGCCAGAGCGTAGCCAGGAAGCCAGGGATGGCATGGGCTGCCACCACCACCTTTGAGTGCCTGTTGGAACGTGGAGTCTAGGCAATGGCACCTCATCAACTGAATCTTGACACCCACGAAGCTGGAGATGAGACATCACTGGCTGCATGACCTTGCTTCCTAGGACATAAGTACAGGCTGCAGGGACCTGGCATATACCTCCCTTAAGCCTTCCAAACCTTCACAGGTACATCTGATCGGTACAGTCTAATTCTCCGTTGTGGTCCAAACGGTAAGGAAGTCTGGGAGATGCAGTTTTCGTTTTCCTAGACACAGCAATTGTGGGTGGGAGGGTGGGTATCCGAGAGAGTCTGTGACAGCCTCCATGACCTGGTGATGGGCTGCTAAAAACAATTCCAAATCTCACGCCTAGAATCCTCGGTCATCTCTTTTTGTTCAGAAACTTGAAGTCAGGCCTTGACGGGAACAGCTTGTGTCTGCTTTGCCGTGAGTCAGCTGGGATGTCTGAACACAGGCGGGCTCCGCTGTGTGAGCCAGCCCACGGCCACCTGGGAGCCCAAGGCCTTACCCACGGTCCCAGCTGGGTTCCTGCTCAGCAGCTAGTGACAGCAGCCAGTGAGCTATTGTTAAGGGATCCCCAGCTGCTGCTCTGGGGAGCAGAGGCCAGTGGTCCCCATGAGCCTCTCTAACTGTAGATCTCTGAGCAAAATACACAGCTTGCTTCTATTTCTGCCATGAAGTTTTGGGGGCGATTTGTTATGTAGCCAAAGATTACCAGGAAGTGGGGGCTATGCTGAATGGGAAGTGGATGGGATGATCAGTGAGAAGCAGCAGAGACAGAGAGAGGGGGATGGGGACCCTGGGTGAGCACAGTCCCTGCTCTGGGGCCCTGAGGGGTCAGGCTTGCCAGCTCCCAGACTTGGATAGCTTTGTCTGCTCAACACAAGAGTCTAAGCTCTGGCTAAGTCCTGGAAGTCTGTCATTGTGACTGCCACTGCTACCCGGGGACCGTCTCTTGCAGAAACTGTCTCTCCACCATTTCTGATCATGGCTGAAGGGCTTCGATGTTCAAGTTCCAAACAGGCAAGGCTCACCTCCAGAGGCTAGGATTACTCTGCAGGGTCTCAGGACAGCTCTGGCGATCCCACACTGCAGGGCTGACACACTGAGTTGTGCTGGTTTGTACCACACAATTTGAGGGGGCGGCATTCACATTTGAGTCATTATCCTTTTGCATATTTATTGTAGCAATTTCCTGGCAGATGGCAGCAAAGCATGCTGAGGTAGGGTCGTCTTTTCTATTTGCATAAAGCTGATTGATAGCGAGTGGCAGGGGACGCAGGTAGAAAGCTAGTGTCTGATAAATCATAGGTCGGTGGCAGGGCTGAGGGCTGGGGCTAAGATGGGGAGAACTGGGGTCACAGAGGCCCTTTGCCTACCTAAAATGGGAGCCCAGAAGAGAAGTGTTGAGATTTGTGGGTCATGGAGTTCAGCTCTGTGACCACCAAGGTTACAGAGAAGACAGGGCAAATCTCACACAGGACACCTACTGGGGATGTCCAGCAGCCACAGGTGTAAAGGGTAAAGATCTAAGGGTCTAGCTAGGCATGGCAGCACATGCCCCAAATGCTAGCGGTTGGAAGGCTGAGGCAGGAAGACCTTGAGTTCGAGGTCAGCCTGGGATGCATAGTGAGAACCTTTCTTTAAAAAGAAAAAAAAGTCTGCCTTTAATAAATTAATAGGTACCCTATGAAGGGAGATGCGACCAAGCAAACAAAGGATGAAGTGAAAATGGTGTGATTCTAATGGGAAGCAGTGGAAGGGTGTGGGGGATGGGAAGAGGAGGCAAGGCGTCAATGGAAGCTGACTGGCATGGCTGTGTTCTGCCGAAGGGCAGGATATGTATGCTACAGCCACCAATGCTACACTGCTTTGGAAGACTCTGTATTAGTCGTGAGCAAATATCATAATTCAGAGCAACAGTGCAGCTTCCGACTGTCAAAGTGGATTACAGGACCCTTTTTTTATTTCAAACGAATGGTAGACCGAGAAACCTTTATGGTTGGAACAACGCTCTCCATTTTGCATTTGCTTTCGAACACAGAATCTCAGCCAAGCATGGCGTTTTGTTTCATCTATGTATCTTCCAAGGTCCCCTTTGGCTGCACGCATGCTGCTTTTGTTCTTGGCTTGCCGTTTTAAGTACAGCTCTGCTCCATTTCCATCCTCCCCCTGCTATTCAAAACACAGGAACTGTTTGAATCAGGGCAGACAAATACGGACAGAACGAAGCATCGCTCTCCTGCCCGCCAACATGGGGAGGTCACGGTTTAGCGATAGCAAAGACAATGATTAATGCCTCACATTTTCACTTAGAGACCTTCAGGAATGTACAAACAAATATTTTCTGATGTTCGCAGGTGAGAGGGAGAGGTGAAGTGGCTCAGGAAGGTTTTTGCTGATTACACTGTTTCCTCCTCCACTTCCTAATTGTCTCACAACGGTGCTTTGCTGAGCGCCCCTGGAGCTGCCCATGTTTTAAAATCAAGAAGTCTATCAAAGTAGAGAAATCAATGCATTCTATGTAAAGGATGCACGCAAATTATCATTCAGTTTTAACAGTCCTCTCTCCATCATTCTGTTGTGCACAATGTAATATGGCTAATTTACCAGAAAGCATTGTTATTCATTCCCTAATTCTCTAGGCAACTGCTGTCATGTGCTAACCATTTCCTCACTCACTCTCTGGGAATTGACAGACCTTCAGCTCCATTTAGGGTGGCTGGGGTTCCAGTGCCCCCCGTCTCCAGGGGCTTGGCTCCCTCCTGATATCCTCCAGTGCTCAACCCTCGGGGGTGTCTGAAAAAAATGAAACGAAAGGATCCACATGCTTGGATTTAGTTTGTGACAGGCTTACGTGAATCCGTTTGTAAACACAAGCAAAAAAAAAAAAAAAAAAAAGGAAGAAATCTCTTGTGCTGTTTTCCCACAGTATCGCATGTGTGCTTTTCATTAAAAATACTATTCGAGTAATCCTCATTTCATTCTCTCCTGCTTCCAATTAGCTACCCACTGATTATTACATAGCAAGCACCAGATAATTAACTAAAAGAAAAATACCCAGAACAAAACAACCAGAACACCTTGTGATTTCGAGTAGTACCTTTCATGAGTCTTCATACTGTGTGACGCAGCAAGTGAACCGGCGTGGCTAGCCAGGAAAGAATGACGGCCACACGAACAGGAGAGCTCTCTCTATCAGTTACCCCAAAGAGAGGTAGTGAGTTAGCACAAGCTCTTTGCTAGCAATTCTTGGATTCTTGTACTCTATATTCCCAGCCACACTCCAGCAGGGACCCTGGAATCAACATCCTGCCCGGAACTCATTCTTGGAGCTGGAGAGGTGGTTCAGTGGGTAAAGGGCTTGCTATGCATTCATGAGAAACTGAATTTGGATCTCTAGAACCCGTCTAAATGAGAGGCCGAAGCACACATGTGTAACTCCAGCATTCTTTAGGACAAGGTGGGAAGTGGGCCGGTGACTCCCTGGAACTCTCAGGCCAGCTGGCCCAGCGTCCATAGGGGTGAACAAGAGATCCCATCTCAAACAAGGTGGCCAGTAAAAAGGACTAACGCCCAAGGTTTTCCTCTGACCTCCACATGCATGCTGTGGCATTCACTTGCACACACTATACACACACACACACACACACACACACACACACACACACACACACACACTCACCAACAAACCAACTAATCAACTAATCTATCAAAAAACAGATGCCCAAAGCGCCTTACCCTCTGTCCTTCAATGGTGTCACTTACCACCCTTCTATCTAGAAAGTCTAGGGAGAGAGAGAGAGAGAGAGAGAGAGAGAGAGAGAGAGAGAGAGCGAGCGAGCTTGGTTTTTTTCTTTGGACTCATTTACCAAGCAGCTTCTGTGTTCAAAGCATGGGAGTCAGGTGTCACCTTGGAAAGCAGGAAGTGTCCTTTTTTTTTTTTTTTTTTTTTTTTTTTTTTTTAAATTTGGAGCTGAGGACCGAACCCAGGGCCTTGGGCTTGCTAGGCAAGCACTCTACCACTGAGCTAAATCCCCAACCCCTGGAAGTGTCCCTATACTGCAATACCTAAGCCACCTCCACTGAGCGCTGGCAGTTCCTCCTGCAGACCCCCAGCAGAGCCGACACATCTCTTCCACTGAGTCCTGGGCTTCCCATCTGCAGACTAGCTGCAGCTAGTCCTTTGGGCCTCTGCCCCACTGGGCTGTGAAGGTTCACTGTGTGTCTTTGGTGCACACGGTCAAGCTCATAATGAGCACACACCACACGCTGAAGCGAGGCACCATAACCAGTCCTCATGTGCGCTCACCATCATCCTTGTACCCGTCACCTTTCTCCAAAGAGCGACGACCCAGGGTGCCTCTCTTCCCAGCTTAGGCCTCTCCTCCTTTGCCCGGGTCTCCACCCCTCCTGTGCCTACTCCCAACATCCTGGCCAAGGAGGTCTATCTGATCTCCACACCCAGCAGGCTCTGGGTGGCCTCTTCTTTCCGTCATTGGACTCTCTCTCTTGCCTTTCCTCCCATTCAGTCATGAGGCTGCTCTCGGCTGAGTGAGAAGGGAGTCAGAAAAGCCTCATGGGCCGGGCGTGGGGGTGGGGAATGATGATACCTTTCCCATGTTCAGTCTCCACACAAAAGTAAGCCACCACTGCATACAGTGTTTCTCACACAGGCCAGAAGCAGCCTGGTCATGAGAGCTGCAATAGCGATACTGCAAGCCACGGGCTGGGGACACCGCACGCACATCTGGATGGTTTGGAGAGACACTGTCATGTGAAAACAAAGATGGTTATCTTAGGAAATGGAATGTCAAGTTCTCATAAAAGCATCAAATTCCAATAGGACACTGTAGACTCCACCTCACTTGGTGACTTTATACTCTGTGCAGTCAGCTAGCACGCTTTAAGAAGTCTGAGTTTCTACGCATGGGTGTTGGGGCAAGGCCTCGGGGAAGGTGTGGGATCACCGATTGCATCTGGTTCAGGCTGCAGGTTATCTTGAAGACTGATGACCGCACATTCCAACGGGCCGGGCTGGTGCTGAGGCAGCATGCCGCAGCTCCCTCGTCCTCAGCAGGCTCTCAGATAAGCATGGCAAAACATCAGCCCACTGACTGGTGGGTCCGATCCACCCAACCATCCACCCGTGCATCAGCCCCACATCTGCCAGAAGCCCATCATTGTTCAAGAAGAGTAAAATCAAAATACCGCACAGTTTCCGGTCTTGACGAGTGCGCAGCCTGCCCCGGAAAAGCCACACTGGAAGAAGAGCAGTGCTGCTAAGCACACGGGTGGCATGCAGCACAAGGTGACATGCATTCTGAGTGCTTCAGAGAGAAGCACATTGTCCTGGCTGTTGGGAGAGCAGTCATTTGTCAAGCAGTGCATTCTCACAGGGCTGTTCCTACAAAATCACAAATCACTTATTTGTATTTCAACCTCTCTCTCTCTCTCTCTCTCTCTGTGTGTGTGGTGTTAGAGAATGAACTCAGGACCTCAGGCTTGCAAGGCAAGTGCTCTACCACTTAGCTATACGCTCCCACTTTTTTTTTTTTTTTCCTTTGGGACAGGATTTCTCTGTGTAGTTTTGGTGTCTGTCCTGGATCTCACTCTGTAGCTCAGGCTGGCCTCGAACTCACAGAGATCTACCTGCCTCTGCCTCCCGAGTGCTGGGATTAAAGGCGGGCGCCACCACCGCCTGGCATATGCTTCCATTTTTAATTTAAAATAAGGATATATTGGTCCCCATGTCTTCCCCATGGGATTCTGAGTATTTTGCATTACTGGGTAAAGATGAGGAATGGTTTGGATGGTTGTTATGAAACTTCTCTGAATATTGATACAAACACAAATTATGAAGGTTCATTTGATATTTAAAAGATACCACAGACATTATCTTTCATTATGTTTTATGGAGTTAGAATCCACATTTGAGAATTTAACAAAAAAAAAAAAATTAAACCCAGATACTGATGCTGCTTGAGCTGTTTTTTCCCCTCCAGGATCAGAGCCAATCTCCTTCCTCCCTCTTGTCTTCCCTCCAGAAAAGAGATTTTTGACACTAGCCTAACTGAATCTCACAGTGTAACTAACATACAGTGGAAAGCAAGCCAACAAAAGCCATTTGAATCTATTAAAATATCTTTCAGAACAAAGTGACCAAACACCATTTTACTCAAATATAGCTGGTTAGGAAATGCCTGCCCCGTGCCTTGTCTTGCTCTTCTTGTCATGGCCGATAGAGACCTCGCCTCTACTGCAGAAAGCTAAGGTACTATCCTCCTCCGCATGCTGCCGAAAACCTTACCTTCCCGTGAAAGAACCATTCCGATTAACATGGCAGGTGCTGTTACAGCCCCCTGGGAAATTGCAGCTAACAATATTGTGGCTCTAGTGCTACTAGAAAAACCCTTCACCACTGAGATGTAGCCACAGGAGGATTCCTACCTGTCTCCCGGTGAGTAAATACCCCCAGCCGCCTGGAAGTCTTGAGTTATGTGGAGGTTTTAAGGGTTCATGGTTACCCTTGCCTTTTCCCATGGAAACACCTGTTCCCACCATGGCAGGGCCTCAAAAGTCCACAGATGCTCTGACTCGTGGGACCCGGCATCTCCCAGGGTCCTGTCGGGCACTTCAATGCTGCAGCCTGGGTTTGTGGTGCAGAGTCAAGGGCGTGAGGAGGGACCCTTTGATCAACATTTACTCCTGAGCTATGACAATGGATTTTGTATTTGACATTTTGGAAGTGAAAATCATTTATTGGGAAGGCATCCTATACAGCTGAGCAATGCCAGTTGGTGTTCTCCTAGAGAGCAAGGACTTACATCCTTATTCTGGGTTACTAAAGAAAAACAATAACAATAAAGAACCCCCTCCCCCCCAAAAAAAAGTTTTTTTTTTCACATCCTTCACAGTAAAGTGGTATTTTTCTTTTGTAATAACAGAACTTTCTGGTGGGCACCTTCAGTACCCTGACCCCAACTTCTATCACTTGTGACTCCCTAGAAGTGACCTTGGGACAATCAAGACTCCCTAGAGGTGACCTCGGGACAATCAATCAGGACTCCCTAGAGGTGACGTCAGGACAATCAGGACTCCCTAGAGGACTAGCTCTCAAAAGCACATTGGACACTTGGGGAAACCTGGACCCTTTTCTGATTTCTTCCTGATTGCATTTCTTCTACTCTTGAAGGCTACATACACATTCTGGAATGCCCCAGGGTTCTGATCTCGTAAGTGTGCCCTTGAGTTGACCTATGTCCTTAATTTTCCTTTATATCCAAGAATCCACAGTGAACCCACTTGATGGAATAAAAAGCAAATGTTTTTTTCTCAGTTTCTGCTTAAAATGGTTTCTTTTTCAGATTTTTCAATAAGTCAAAACAAAAATCCTCCAGAGAATATTTGCAAATTACCTAACATGAAGGATTGAAAATAGTTATCTTAAAAAATATCTAGAACCTGTTAATGAGTAGTCCAATGTGATAAAAATTGTACCTAGTGAGTCTTTGAAATCCTGTCAAGGGTATTCATATCCAAAATAATGAAGTTTTGATTTTAAAATATTTTACATTCCCCCCCCCCCCCAATGCTAAAAAGCCTTTTTTAAAGGTTAACTGTTATTTCAGTAACAATAAAACCCTTTTCTTTCCTTATGTGGCTCCACATGACACCAGTGACCTTGGTGTCTTAAGAAGTTAAGGCTGCCAGGAGCTAGAGGGTATCTGTACCTCCTCTCCAGAGGGGCCTGTAGGTGACGAGCAGTGGCTGCTCAAGGTTCTGCAGGGAATGATGGTAGATCCAGGCCTGGACGGTTGCCGGCCCACCCACTGCCCTTTCCACACACCACACTGTCTCCTGATCGGCAACTTCATTATAAAAGTAGAAGGATCCGACTTGAGACATAAAATGTATTTATGTCTCAAGGCCAAGAAACACTATTGTATCCTCTACAAATGAGACACAGTAAATTCCTTTTAGAGACAGGGTCAGAAAAACTTCAGCGCTCAGGTATGTCCCGTTTTGCTGTAACAATCCTCTGAATTAGCCAGACATTTGCTTTGCCTTTTGGTGGGGAGAGTCTCCAGATGTTCTGAATGTTTCTGTCATTTGGAAATCACTGCACAATGGCCAAATTCACCAGGTGATTCTTCACCATCTGGTGAGGGACAGACATGTCACAGAACGCCTAGGGCACCTCCTGTGATACACAAATGAAGCAATTTTTTTGTTTCAAATGTAAAATGCTCTCTTTTTAATTACTAAATTAAGAAAGTTAAACAATTTAAAAATGTAAACTCACAAATAAATCATTAACAAAAAAGGAATTAAGACTTCAGAGTTGCTATTCAGTATTAAAAAACTCAATAGAAATAGGAATTGATTTGTTGTTGTTAAACATATGTAATTCAAGGTTGGTACAAACAGCAACTAAAACTGTAATACTTTTTTGTGCACCCCCATGAAATGTAAAGTAGTGCATAGTTATTCACTGGAGTACTCTTGACATGGAGAGTCATTCATTAGCAGTACAGGACATTAAAACACTTATTTTACAATGGGACATGTACAACCCCCCACCCTTGCCTGCCCCATAATTTTAGTTGCATGAGAAAGTTTAGTAGTTGCCGTGACTACAATGCTATATGGGTTTTAGACCATTTAAATGTGGTTACAAGATTTATTAAATAAAAGAACATTTGAAACACTTCAGCATTCATATTTATACAGGAAGTCTGTGTGGTCTCCGTCCGTCCGTCCGTCTTCCAGCTCTCATGGTAGGAGTTGCAGGCTGCTTGCTTAAAGGCGCTCCCTCGCTGGAGCAGAAACTGCTACTAAAACGTGGAACTCAGCTCAGGGACCTGAAAAGTCACATGAACAACAATCTACAGGTATGATTAGGAACCAAAAAAGTGCAATCCAAATGAAAGGGGGAAAAATCATGCTTTGTAGAAGTCAAAAATGAGGCCACCGGCTTTCAGAATGATACCAGTGCTTAGATGCAGGTCTCTGCAGTAACCCCCTCTGGGTCCTGTAACTGTGTGGCCTTCCAGGGCCAGTCTCCATGGTAGCACCCACATGGTGTATGTACAGGAACATATGTTTATATATATATATGTATATATATTCATATGTATAAAAAAGAAAAAAAACAAACACCTGTCCTGATCGGTTTTTGTTAAAACATGAAAAAAAATTTTATTGTTTTAGACAAAGAGGCCACTTTTGGAAAATAATACTTTTTTTTAGTTGAATCAGGTGAAGACAGAGTTAAAATCACATAGGATTTGCATTTTTTTTTTTTTTTAAAAAAGGAAAGCACTAGGAGTGTTGGCACGGGAGCGACTATTTACACTGAACAGAGGTCGGCCTTTGACATCACATCGATACAATGCATTTCCAAAGTCTGAGAAATAACACGCTTCTGTCTCGGATGCTTCACAGAGGAGGTTCGGATTGGGGGACAAGTGTCATTAATGAGGGCCATGGAAGTTCGTCAGCTTCAGAGTCACATGCAATCTGATCCTGGACGGTTCTCGCTGCTCAGGGGCAGCTGGCTACGGAATTGGAAGCTAATGGGGAGGGGTGGGGAGGCCTCTGGGAGGAGGTCTCTGAAGAGCAGGCTCTCACAGGTTTTCACCGGGCTGGTACTGGGGCTCTGTGGCGGTAAAGTAGTCCTCCAGGAAGCCCTGCAAGTACTCGAAAGTGGGGCGCTCTTCCGGATCCTTCTTCCAGCAGTGGATCATGAGCTCGTGCAGGGAGATGGGGCAGTCCTGAGGGCAGGGCATCCTGTAACCTCTCTCCACCTGCTCCAGCACCTCTCGGTTGTTCATGCCTACGAAGACAAGGACAGTGAGAGTGGGCACGCCCGGCCTCCAGGCCTGACCATCACGCTGCACACAGGTAAAGCGGAAGGATGCCATCCGCCCTCTCGGAGGGGAACTATGCCTTTAATCGGCTCTCACACGGTGCAGAGAGAAGGGAACAAAGGGATGAAGGACTCACTCATAGACGCAAAAGCCCAGACAGTGAATCTCACAGCGCTGCCAGTGAAAGAAGCCAGACACCAAAGGCAACACACGAGATGGTTTCCTTTACAGAGACCCTAGGAAGGCAAGACTGCCTGACAGAAAGCAGATCGGAGTTGCTGGGGGTAGAGGGCACTGGTGAAGGGTCAGGGGGAGCTGAGAGCTGCGAGAAGTGGTGTGTCGAATGCCCGTGCTTTTCCTGTAAAGGGGCAACAGCAAATGTTTTCATCTGTGTGGGCTAATGCAAGCTTTGTTTTCCTTAGGCCACTGAAAGGGTTTAAAATAAAACCAGGTTGGGCGCTGGGCTTGGCCCATGGGCTGCAGCCTGTGACCCCAGTGCAGCATGTATATACTGATGTGGCTGGCTCTTAGTCAAAACTCATGGAAGTGTATTTTTAAATTAAAATTTGTTATGTGTAAATACAGCTCAGCCGGGCGTTGGTGGCGCACGCCTTTAATCCCAGCACTCGGGAGGCAGAGGCAGGCGGATGTCTGTGAGTTCGAGGCCAGCCTGGGCTACCAAGTGAGCTCCAGGAAAGGCACAAAGCTACACAGAGAAACCCTGTCTCGAAAAACCAAAAAAAAAAAAAAAAAAATACAGCTCAGTTGAACAGATAAAAATATAGGCGTGGTGGAAATGACTCCGTAGTTCAGAGGGTGCCCAGCTCTTGCCGAGAAGCTGAGCTCAGTGCCCAGCGTGCACACTGGGCAGCGCTCAGCTGCCTGGAACTGCAGCTCCAGAGGATCTGGCACCCACGGCCCCCGCAGATACCTGCACTTCCATGCAGATATCCCCACGCAAACAATTCAAAAGAAACCTCTCTATGAATAAACGCACACACAAATACCCCACGGAATACGAGCAAGCAGTCTTCGATTTGCGGGACATACAAGATCCATTTGTGACCTTTCCAGTTCTCACCATGCCTGAGCACGGTGTCTGAGACTGGCCCTCATGCCAGCAGGGCCGGGCACCATCTGGCCTGGTGACCCCCATAGTCCTGAGGCTTGGGAACTTTGACAGGGAGGCAGGGTGTCTCCTGGGCCTTTGTTTACAGATGACCTCAGGCAGGCCATCTCTCATCAGAGACCTTCCTGGCCCTCTGCAGGAGCTGCTTTAGTGCTGATGCTCAGGCTGAACATCGTGGGAGGCTGAGCAGAGCCTGCCATGTGCCGGCCTTCTTGACAGCACAGGAAATACACACAGTGTGACCCCCTCCCAACCACTTTCAGGTACTCCCCCCCACCCCCATATCATGACCCGTGAGCCCGTCATCTGGAATCTTCCCTAACTTCTGACAGTTAGTTCACAGCAACAACAATCTGCTGTCGTCTATAGCCTGAAACTCAGGGCTGTCGCTGGCAGGGAAGCCACACATATGCAATGCAGCCCTCTTCAATTCTGGGGACGGAGGTGACCACCTGGTCAGAACCTGTTGCTTGGCCAGAGGTACTGGGTGCTGTTTCCCTCAGTGGGGAACACTCACTTTTGGGTTCGTAGGTGATTCTTAGCTGTACTCTTGGGAAGCTGGGCCTAGCCAAGTCTCCTTGCTGACAACTACTTCAAGTCACTTGTTTGTTCAAAGCCCTGTGGATGCTTACTCTTTGACCTCAGAATTTCCAGAGGTGATAACATCTGTCTATACATTCTTTTGGCTGTGTTGAAGCAGACCTTCAATGTAGCCACACCTGACTCAGGTCAGGCCACCCTTGCCTTGGAGAGGTCAGAGCCCAGTGTGGGATTGCCGCCTTCTACTGGGTGCTGCCTGCAGCTAATGAGCTCAATTCCTCCCACCGCTGAAGAGCTAGGCCCTAGGGTGGGGAGCTGGAGGCAAGGGGAGGCACAGGGACTGCAGCCCTTTCCCGAGGTGCTCCAGACAGACAGGGTAAGGGACAGAGGCCAGCATCTCCTCTGTCACAGCTCCAAACTGCAATAAGCTCAGGAAATCAGAAAGCTATTGTAAGTCACTTGGTAGCACCACAGATTGGAACTAGCCACAGACCCTCTCTGATGTGACGATGTCATGGTGCTTACTTCCACCTGCGTTCTACCCGAGTCTCCTTCCATGTTATGTAACACACTTCTGGGCAAGTGTGATGCAGGGGTTTGGCTAAGAAGCTTGGGCCCAAGTGACAGCCACCTCAGGAAGAGGGGGTGCCTCACACTGGGACCGGCATTCTCTGGAGCTAGTCTTCGCTGCACAATTCAGTAGCCAAAACTCTTAGTTTCAGTGTTTCTGGAACCACACAGCCTGAGTCTGCAGAGTCTCCCTTGTTCTGACTCTGGCCAGGAGCCCCTAGAACTGGAGGTAAGATCCCCAGAGGCCTGCAGCTCAGAGGTGTGACAGGCTTCTATGCAGACGCTCCCACATCCCAAATACATCTCAAGGCTTTAACCTGGTACCAAGTGCCCCAAACAGCACCACAGAATTCAATTAACCACTTTCACATGACTGTGGATCTTACGTCAGTAATGTTTTATTTCATTAAAAACCAAACTCCTCAAATGGAAATATTTCCTTTCTTTAAACTTTTAATTCAGTCCCTGCCAATGGAAAGTTTAACTGGCAATTTGGTCAATCCTATTTTTCCAGTGCTCTGCCCAAGACCTGGACACAGCAGATGTGACAACCTGAATCGGCATGCCACATTTGCTGGGGTGGCTTCCCTCCTGGGTAGCTGTAGCCACGGGACAGCGCCATACCTCAGTCTATGTAGGACGATGGCTGGGCTGGACCTGAGGGGCCACACTGTCAGCTGTGATGCACATTCTCAGCTTGCTACCCCCCTTTCCTGCAGTGCCCCGCCCCCGCCGTCATCCCATCCCTCCTCTTCTTCCTCTTCATGTGCTCTCTCTCCAGATCTCTCAGAGTACAGGGAGCATACGAACAATTCTATGCACCGAGGGAAACAGAAACATGCAAATGACAGCTTTGCCTGAAAAGTCGGCTATTAGACCCTGCGATTGGCTGAGAGCGACAAGGGACTGGCTCTTGTCCAATCAGCCAGAGGCCAGGACACACGGGGGTGGGGGGGGGG
>CABHPP010144061.1:0-40839 GCA_902168425.1 Peromyscus attwateri
CTCCCGAGTGCTGGGATTAAAGGCATGTGCCACCACTGCCCGGCTTATTATAAACTTCTTAACATCCCTTGTGCCCTAGGTCCTTTTGTATACCAGGGTAAAGCTCTGAGGGAAGTGGCCAGGCTATATTCTGCTGGGAAGGTACTGCATTGTTTGCTGCAGAGTCTGGAAGGCCCTGGACAGCCATCCTTGAACACCCAAGTTGAAGATCAAGTTTATTTGGTGTATTGAGGTCTCAAGTGATTGGCTTGGGGTAATTCTCTCACTTCTGGGTTTAAATTTTTTTGTTTAGAATGATTTATTTTATTTCATATGTGTGAGTGTTTTGTATGAATGTATGTATGTATACCACATGCATGCCTATGGATGGTTGTGAGCCACCATATTAGTTCTGGGACTGGAACCTTGGTTTTCTGCAAAAATAGCAAGTTCTCTTAACTACTGAGCCATCTCCAGCCCTCAGGGTTTTTTTTTTAAAGGTAAATTTGGGTCTTGCTATATAGCCCAAGCTAACCTGAAGCTTAGTGTCCTTCTACTTTAGCCTCAAGTACTAAGATTACAGGTGTGCATACACCACCACACTGGTCTCCTTTTACTGGTTTTGAAACAAAAAGTTGCTTTGAGCTTCCTTTCCCCCTCTGTCTCTTTTACATTAGTTTTTTCCACACTAAACTGAAATAAAAGTGGAATAGACAGACACAATTGACTTTGACCAGAGTTTCCTTTAAAGATTATTTTATTTTTATTTTATGCGTAGGAGTGTTTTCCTACATGTATGAATGTGCACCTGTGCATGCCTCATGCCCATGAAAGCCAGAAGAGGGCATTAGACGGTCTGGAACTGGGGTTACAGATGCCTATGCACCACCAGGTGGATGCTTACAGGTCCTCTGTAAGAGCAGCAAGTGCTCTTAACCATTGAACCATCTCTCCAGCTCCCTTGAGCAGGGCTTCCTTTCATTTTAGGAGATGATCTTCAAAGGTTGGGCGGATGAAAGAGTTCATTGCATCGGTGGAAGGAATTTATTTTACTTTCCACCCTCTCTTTAGCTTTTCAGTTTTCTGAAAAATAATAGTCACAATTGCTACATCCTGCATGCGTGGTCCTGGAAACCTGACTGGGGCTACAAGGGAATAAAGAAAGGATAAACACACAGACACACACAGAGCAAAGCTGGGGTCACGGGGGTTGTGCTGGCTCTGGTGGAGGCCAACACTGTACAACCCGGGCACTCAGTGAGTTTGTTTTGTAAATCTGAATCAAGACATCAGCTTTATGGTTATACAGACTGACAAAAGATGTAGGAAAAACAGCTTTCAGAATTTGGCCAAAGCAGTCTTCCTCTTGCACTGTGGTGATGGGAAACTTTGCATCTATCTAGGGAAAGCAGAACAGAATGTTCTTTCCCAAACTGCCGGTGTCTTCACACCGACGATCACCCAGGACTTTGGTACCATTTTTGCTAATACAGAAAGCTCTTTCCTAATTTGATGAGTGTGGAGAAAGGCAAAGATAATTTAAGTATGTGTGGTTTCTTTTTTTCAGGAACATCTTGAAGGAACCTGGCCTTCATCAAATGACCTTTCTACCACTTTATGCTTGTTACTTTAAGTTTAACAGCCAATTAAATTTGCATAGGAAAGAGTCTGTAGAGAGCTCTGGTTGAGAGAACAGAAATGCTGGAGAACATTTAATAAGTTGTCAGTGTATAAATCACCAAAGTTCAGGCCCATGAGCTTGTTAAGTAGAAGAGAATCAGCAAGATTTACTGAATTAAGGGACTCTCATACTTAAGCTATATAGGCCAAGCAACAGGGTTGGTTCTAACTCTGTTAGACACGGAAGGAAGTGTTAGGTTGCAAAGAAGAAGGGCTCTGGGGTTTTCAAGGAAGCTCTACAAAGTAAAGAGATATCAAATTCTCATATTTAAGATTTTTATTTATTTATTTATTTATTTATTTATTTATTTATTTATTTATTTATGTGTGTGTGTGTGTGTAGAGTCCACCAAAAAGGGCATTGAATCCCCTAGATCTAAGGTTATAGGCAGTTGTGAGCTGCCCCATATGGGTGCTGGGAACTGAACCCAGGTCATCTGCAAGAGTAACACGCACCCTTAAGAGCCAACCCCTCGGTTCCCTCATATCTTCTGAGGTCTCAACACACATTTTCTTTGTTTTTATCTCTGCAATGCATTCAACTTGTTAGGTTAAAATAAATGAGTAACTACCAGAAATCATGCATCTAGAAGAACTCAACAGAGCTGAAACTGAATTGGCAGCAAAATGGTCTGCAGTCTGTGTATGGAAGCAGAAGAGGTCACGTTAAGTGAAATAAGCAATGTCAGGCAAGTGGGGCCCCTCTTCTCTTCTGTTCTAGCCTACTCCAACAACATGGCTCTTTTGGAGCATCTCAGTGCCTCAGTCATGTCTGGATACTTAAACTAGGTTTAAGGCCCATGTGTGTATGATCTACAGTAGGGCCTGGTATACTGAAATTTCCAAGGGTGTGGAGAAAGGAGATGCCATGCCTGTTACAGATTCTGCAAGGCCAACTGACTCAACTTTATGAGTGTGGAGGGTTAAAACGTTGCAGACCAGATTTTTAGTCCATCTGAAAGCAGTTCTTTTGCCCTCCTCTGTGTCCGACTTAACATCCTATGACAGTACATTGGAACATGGAATTTGGAGTCATATGAATCTGGCTCCTGGGCTATGGTCCCTCCTATTTAACCCCAGAATAAGCTATATTTTATTTTCTTTGAGGTGAGAGCTGAGTTTTTGCACCAAGGACCTTACTCCTATCTGGAATATATGCTGGGAATCTCATAGACAAGACTTTATATTTGTTTACAGTGAAGGTATTCCATCTTCCTGTGTCCATGTGATCTAGTTTCACCTTACCAACTGTAATGCTGCCAGGCCCTCCTCAGGAATGGGCCTGTGATCTCATTTGCAAGCCTTACCAATCCTTTGAAGAGAACTTCAGATGTCACCCAAATCCTGTTTCTGGCTATTGTAAAGATGACAGTGTAATATGAGTCTCCTTTGAGAAGACCACACCATGTTCATGGGTATTGGAAGGTCTCAGGTGCAATTGAGAACACTGACGGCAGAGTCCCTGCAGAGAAAAGCTAAGGTCCCCAGCTAGCTCAACACTGGGGAAAAGAGGATTTTTATGAAGAGCAGATTTTTCTAACAGGATTTGGGGCAGAGAATAGTAGCGAGAATAAGAATCCATGTACCCCCAATCTCCTCCCAGAAGTGTGACCAGGGTCACACTGGTGAACTCAGGTGATCTTGGGTGTTTCTAAGAATATCGGCTGGTTAGTGGCTAAGATCATCTAGGTCCTAGGATCCTGACACAATCTTGAGTTTTGCTGGGTCCAGAGGTGACAGGCATCTTGAAGACTTGAGACTCACCAAAGAACACAGTGTGGAGAAACTGTAGCAAGAAACAGAGGAGGCAAGTCCCTAATGGGTGATCTGTTTCAGCGACTCCCATCTGAGTCACTGGCAACACCATGCAAGGTTTCAGTTATGATACTGGCACCGCATCACAGAAGGCCCAGTAAGTGTGGCCACTCAGGTTTCCAGGGGCTCAGAACCCTGACAAAGGACATCAAGGGGATGAAGAAAGGACAGATCTGTCCCTTAAAGGGGACTAGAGACAGCGCAGGCCAATTTTAGCCTTCAAACGGCAGTACTCCAGACAGAGCACAAGAATGGTGATTGACTGGCTTGATACTAGCAGATGTTGGAGGTCACCATCAGCTAGGTCCTAGTTCCTGTGTTCCTGAGCAAGGAACTGAGCAGAGACTCACAGTTTATTAGTAGATAGCACATTTCCAAGGGAGGGGAGCTGTCTGGGGCAACAAACCCCACAGGAAGACTTGGGCTTTTATATCTCTCAGAGCAGGCTTTGGGGGCATTTGCATAGTGTAGACAACTCTGCTGCCTGGTCTTCCTCATTAGCATCTTCTGCCTTGACGTCTGCCCATCTCCTTGTGGATTCGTTCTTGGTCTTATCAGCACTCTTGGTCCAGACAGAGCTGACAGATTCAGGAAGCCTCCCTCTCTTGTCCAGATGGGAGCTCTCTTGTCCAGATGGGAGGTCTGGGGCAGGATCCCTCATTAGCATCTTAAGTCTCCACCCAGAAGTGTATTTTAGTATTGCAATTAGGTCACCTTGAGAGCCTCCACAGTGCCTCCGTGCCCACTTGTGGGTGGATCTAACCAGGTTTGGTCAAGAAGGTGGGATTAGTCTTTAACTTTGCCAACTGTTTTTTTTCTTCTCATATGCTAATTTGAAGCTTTTGTGCAAGGCTCTCCCAGACCTCATTCTATGCCCTACTTTCAGGCCTATATTATAAGTTCTTAAGCAGGAGAGTCAATTTTATTTTATGAAAAAAAAGTTGATAAAGGGAGAAGAGTCAGCAGACTTCCCTCAAAAAATATAGAAACCATGAAACCAAACAAGTCAGCTAAGACTCAGCTCAGCCTCCATTTTTCTCCAACTCCTTCAGTCTCAGTCTTCAGTCTTCAGTCATCATCTTGTGCGAATTTTGCTTAGGGCCCCAGCGTTAAACCTGTAATTAGTGTCTCATCATCATACTCTAAGTTTTCCTTGAGAGCTTTTTGACACGTGGGAATATCCCCTGACCATCTGTGTCTTTCATGACACGGAACAGGCATCTGTGGAATTAAAAGTTGTGTATCTGGTCTGGCAAGATGGCTCAGTGGGTAAAGGTGCTTGCTACCAAGCCAGGTAATCTGAGTGTGATCCCTGGGTCCCACAGAGCTGAGGGAAAGAACTCCTGCAATTTGTCTTCTGTCCTCCATAGGCACACAGTGACAGGTACAGGCTCTCCAAACATTATATGTGTGCACACACAGAAAAATAAACAAATGTAATAATGTCTTTCACTGGAGAAGAGAGCTATCAAGTGAAATTGTCATTTTTGCATTTAGCACGGAGTAGAAGCCGGCTGGGGCATCTTGAGGCTTGCAGTGGGAGTGATCCTCCAGGGCTGAGATCATCTTGTGTATTCAGTGCTGTGCTTTAAATTGCCTTTCTGTGCTCTGATAAGGATGGAGAAGGCTAAGGGAGTATTTTAGATGAGCGAGCTAAATCCCAAATCATATTAACTGAGGAACAGGCTGATCGGGGTTTTAGATCACATTTAATTTGCCTCCTCTTGTAAACTGGTGAATTTCTCTGGACGTTTTCCTGACATTCAGTGCAGGAATTAAAGGCACTTAGGTTCATATTGATATTGATAATGGTGGTGGTCGTCTGGTGGTCAAGATATAAAGACAGTGGCAATGGTTGACTCCGGATAGGCTCCCCAGGGACCCCAAAACAAGATGCAAAGAACAATGGGTGGTAGTACTTGATGCTAGCCAGCTAGGTCGGATCAAAAGGACTTCAAGATGTCCTCCCCTGGGGAGCATGTATAGAGTATTGTAACAATACCTTTCCCCTAGTAAACTTTTTAATTTTGTGAGTAAATGGACCCTGATTCATATTCTTCAATCTTCTATATCTATTTATAACTTAAACCCTGGGCAAAATGGGCTTCTGAGAAAACTGCATCCCTTTTCTGAGAAGGGCTCACTCTGAAGTAAGGGGCAGAGGGACAAGAGAAGCCATAAGCCCTGGGCCTGCCAGGCTTGAGGCTGCGGACTGTGTCCAGTGGCCCACTCCTCCAAAGTGTGTGCTCACTTGCTCTAATTAACTAGACTGCTCGATCTACTGCTGTTCTCTTTCTGAATTCTTCATTTACCGGAGCACAAGAAACTGAGGCTACTACCAGGGTTGAGACCGGAGGAAACGGGAGACCTTCCCTTATATAGCAATGCCAAAGCTCTTCTCAGATTCCAGACTGTGCATTTTGTAGAGCTCAAATTTAACTGAAAAAATAAAATGTCTTAGAAGAATCATATAAACTGAGTGAACCACGGCTGCCATATACATACATGGCCTACCTTCCTGGTCCCCCCCACCTTTCCTCCCTTGTTCCCCAGTGTCTATTTCGACTTCAGGAAACACTGAGGAGAGAAATCATTTCTATTTTCTCCTTTCCCTTGCAGCTGCTGGTACTGGAATAAAGATGCCCCCGGCTGCTTCTGATTCAAATCCAATTCAAAGCTTTGATTCTTCCCAACCATGACGATAGGCATAGGGCAAATGTTCATTTTATACCTGTTGATTGAAACATAGATTGATTAACTCTCTTTAATAAGGAGCCTGGGGAGCAGAGAGCCTTGCCCCCTAGCATTTTATATGGAACATCTGTCCGCCTTCTGCATTTGGAGAAATCAGTTCCTGCTGGACACACACTCAGAGGCATGTGGTGAAGTACAATTCCTTGCCCTGAGAACTACACCAGGTAAAGTTCCATGGTTCTAATTAAGCCCCTTTTTTTTTTGGAATTTAAATAAGAGCAAATTAAATACAAGGCTGTGACAAGCGTTGCAGAGTTTCTACCTGGTGGGGCTCATTTTAGCCTGAATGTTGAGCCAATAATCTCAGAAAAAGAAGGGTGTCACTGAAGTTGAGGTAGCTGCACCTCTGTCTTGCAGTTCCACTCATAGTTTTGCTGTTGGGTGACATTTGGTGTGACCTACCGTCACCGCCGTCAGCACGATCCCCTATGGTAGCAGGCTATCCCTCTGACTTGTTCTGTCTGTAAGATAGTCTATTCCCCCCAATCTGACAGCAGACGACTTCAGGCTGAATAACCAGTATGTGTGGTGGGGGTGGAAGGGTGTGACAGGCTGACATTCTCCAGAATCTCTACAGTAACCTTTCAAACTGCCATGCTTAAGGCTCTGCTCAGGCTGAAATAAAACATTTTAGGAGAGTGACAGGAAGCTCTAGCTAAAGCAGAAAAGCTCAAGGTTGGGACTGGCAGGCAGTTGACAATGTTTACCCACAAAGAAGTGCTTTGGTGAATTAAGTGTGTATCCATCAACAGCCAGTGCCCCTGACTGAAATGGAAATGTGGAGAAATCAATTTGTTTCTCTTGAGAAAACCCTCTCACCCCGGGTTCTAAAAATGAAGCCAGGAAACAAAAAGTGCTGATTTGTTGTTGTTGTTGTTTTTTCAAGAGCAAGACTGAGTTTGAGGGTGAGATGCAGATCCAGAGAGATATAATTCATTGGCATAGGCGAAATTAAATAGAATTGATTTGAAATTAATTAGCTGGATGCCGAAATTGTCTTTCTCAAGTCATGACAGACAGAAATACTTAATGAGAAATGATAGAGAAAAGGAGCTGGGTGAAGGGAGGGAGTGGACTGCTGGGTAAATAGGGAGGAGGGAGGAGCTGGGATGAATGGTACCTGCTGCACGCAATGAACCAGAGCCTCTCTGTAACACGAATCTTAAAAGGTCTTACTAATAAAAACAAACTTGGGACCAGGTATTGGGTTAAAGCTGGAAGATCAGAGAAGCAGAACAAGCCACAGCTACCTCACCTTGCCATTTCCTCAGCTGACCCCATTTCCTCAAACTGGAAACCTCTAAGTCCTCATCCCGAATGAATCTCAGCTGAACTGCTGCTCAAAAGCCTGAAAGCTTAACCAGCTCTAGTTCCTGGTCCTCAAGCCTTATATACCTTTCTGCTTCCTGCCATCACTTCCTGGATTAAAGGCTTGAGTCACCATGCCTTGGCTGTTTGAAGTGTGGCCTTGAACTCACAGAGATCCAGATGGATCTCTGCCTTCGGAATGCTAGGATTAAAGGTGTGTGCCACCTTTTTCTGGCCTCTTTCTATCTAGCGGCTGGTCTGTTCTCTGACCCCAGATAAGTTTATTAGGGTGCACAATATATTGGATAACAAATATCACCATGCCTCTCTTTCATCTTCTGGTGCTCTGGGTAGAGAGTTTGCATTGGAGAAGGTTCTGAGAAGTTCTGGACTGTCTGACCACTGAGTGGAAGTGCCTCAAGGTTGCCAGGCATGGGAAGATGGGGAGATCCCAGGTACAAAGCAGAACTTCTTTAGAGGTGATGGGAGTTTTAACATTTGATTGCTGTTGGTGTAAAGATTCACTTAAAAGTAAGGAAATACAAAATTCTCTTGGAAATTTTCTCCAGACTTTCAAGGAATGTTTGTCATTTTTAAAGGTGGGAAACATAACCTGATCTTCATATGGTGGGGTTGATCCAGGAGAGATGGTGAAATCAGTGATACAAGAGATGGACCATCTTGAGAGCTTTGCCCTTTACTTATGGACTGGTATGCACATGAAGACTTTCCCTGAGATAAAATGAGGAAATCGAGGACACATGGCTACTATTAATACCTACTCAATTAAAGAAAGGCTGCAAGGGAGACCGAGAGATGGTACAGTGGTTAAGAGCTGCTCTTGCAGGGAACCTGGGTTAGACTCCCAGCACCTGCATGGCAGCTCACAGCTGTCTGTAAGTCCAGTTTCAGGGGATTCGATGTCCTCTTCTGGTCTCCAAGGGCACTGCAGGCATGTGGTGCCCAGGCATACATGTGGCAAAACATCCATACCTATAAAGTAAAAGGAAGGCTGGGAAATATAGTCCATTCGGTGAAAGGAATGTGTGAGGATGGGATGATAAAACTCGAGACTTTTGGAGCATTTAGAAGAATCACTAGAGCTGAGCTGCACACAGTCTCCAACTCAATCTTAAGGTTGGATGCTTAAGTTGGATAACTGATTATACTGATTATATATATAAAACATATATATGTTATATATATAATATATTGGATGATTGACTACATATATCAAGGAAAAACAGGTAACAGCATTCTGAATTTTGGGCCGAGAAAGTGCAGAATCTATTACTTAGTAATGTGTCACAAACAGTGCTCAAAATCAGGAATTTACAACTTCGACAATTGCGCCCAAACCACTGGGCCCTCACTGCAGACCAATTAAATTGAGTGCCTAGGAAAGGAGCCTAGGCATCGGCCTTTGCACAGTCTTCTTAAAGCAAAGAATGAACTTGGGACAAATGGGTGCATTTCTTCAGTATCAATCTGTGTTTTGATCAGTGACTCTGAGTGCCATTGAGTAAAGGGGGACAGGAGAGCTGGTTTTGAAATACACAGTCAGATGGTGCCAGCAGCAGGTAGGACAGAGGCCTGGCCAGAGTCCAGTCATCAGTCACTGCACAGCACCTACTGTTATCCATGTCCATCAAGCCAGAGCCCAGTTGGATGGACCATAAACAGACTCTGGCGGGGTGGGGTGTTGTATAATATTTGTTTAACTCTGTGAAGCTGTGTTACTTTGCCTGTCTAAAACACCTGATGGTCTAATAAAGAGTTGAAGAGCCAATAGCGAGGCAGGAGAAAGGATAGGTGGGGCTGCCAGGCAGAAAGAATTAATAGAAGGAGAAATCTGGGAAGAAAGAAGAAAGAACAAGAGAACAAGGAGAGGAGGATGCTAGGGAGCCAGCCATCCAGCCACACAGCCAGTTACGAAGTAAGAGTGAACATAAGATATACAGAAGTAAGAGAAAAGGAAAAGCCCAGAGGCAAAAGGTAGATGGGATGATTTAAAGTTAAGAAAAGCTGGCTAGCAACAAGTCAAGCTAAGGCAGGGCATTTATAAAGAATAACCCTCCATGTGTGATTTATTTGGGAGCTGGGTGGTGTGTCCCCCAAAAGAGCTAAGAGTAAAAAAATAAAAAACAACCAACTACAGAAGTGTTTACCCTTGAGCTTCTATTCCTGGGCAGCACTCACATAGGTCTGATGATTCAATATTGGCTTATGTTTTCTTTGGACCTCAGCTTTCTGCCATCACAGATGGTGACTGAGGATTCAATTTACAAATACTTGATGTGTTATATTGAGAGTGTTTATTTCCCAGACAGAAACCACTGGGAGATCTTTGTAATAAAGTTACAGAAATATTAATATTTATATGTTCCTCATTCAATTGCCTTAAGGCTTTGTTTCATTTTGTTCTTGCCAAGGAAACTATAGTAAACATATATTGTTTGATCCCACTTTTACAAAAGGTAAGATTATCAAATTTTAAACAATAATATATCTTGGTATTTTCATGGGAAAAGACAAGGGATGAAAATACCTCTAACATTTGGTTTCTGGGAATAATTAACTAGGGCAAGATAGGAGATATGTAGTTCATTATATTATTTTGAATTTTGTTAATAGTCATAAGCAACATATAAAATCTGTAATATTTATATTTTTCAATACACAAATACAGAGGTTTCAATTCCCTGCATACAACACAAAACATAAGTAGAAGACTTTAAAAATATTTTATTCATTTTCTTTAATTGTTATTGTCACAAAATTATATCTGTGGTTGCTCCTAGTAATTGCCAATTCCTTCAATTAGATGGATGCCAGAAGGCTGCTCTAGAAGGCATTCTTTTTTTAAAAGTCATTTCCTTTAATTTTTGAGATTATAATTACATCATTTCCCCCTTCCCTTTCCTTCCTCCAAACCCTTCCACATGCCCCTCCTTGTTCTCTTTCAAATTCATGGCTTCTCTCTTCATTAGTTGTTATTTTATGCATATTTGTGTATGGATGTTTTCAGGGCTGACTCTTTGGTGGTGGATAACCAGTTGGTGTGCTCTTCCCTGGGAAAGATTATTCCTTCAACTCTCAGCATTCCTTAGTTACCTATAGTTTGTTTTGTAGATGTTGAGACTCATTGAAACTGAGTTCCATAGCTCTGCATTTTGATCGACTGTGGCTTTCTATAACGGTCTCCTTCTGTTGCAAAGAGAAATTTTCTTAGTGAGGCATGAGAACTACACTTATCTGTGGATATAAGGACAAATGTTTAGAATGTAGTTGGGGATTAGTAAAGTGATGATTGTCTGCTCGCCTCCAATATCTGTGACTTTACTAACCCTGGGAGACTGGCTAGGCTCCCAGGACCAGGCACGATTTCCCTCTTGTTGAATGGGTCTTAAGCCCAAATTACGGAGCTGTTTGCAGTCGTTCTTCAACACGGAGAGATTAGAAGGGTTATAAGCTCCACCTTAGTCAATGATAACTCTTGTCTTGGGGATAAACTTTATTTTAGTCTTATAACTAAAGGATATAGCATTTGTTTTAGGACATTAAAGGATTAAAACTGCAAAAGAGACCCATAAGTCACTTTATCCCTTGTGAAGTACAGGATATAAACTGCAACGCTGCTCTTAGCGACTAAGTTTAAAATTTAAATTACTAGTATGAATGCCATCATTATGTTTATACTGTTTAATATAGTTTTAAATACAAATATATGAATTAGCCTTTAACTTGTGCAGTCACTGAAATTACACAATTTGTATTGTGTAGCTCAAACATACATAGGTACAAAGCAAGTACTTAGATATGAGTTGCATCATTTTATTCAGACCATACATCACATGCTTACTGTCTTTTTTTTTTTTTTTTAAATCAAGTTGACATAAACTAGAGTTGTCTGGGAAGTGGAACCTCAATTGAGAAAATATCTCCATCAGATTTTCTGTAGACATATCAGCAATGCATTTTCTTGATTTATGATTGATGTGAGTGGGCTCAGCCTACAGGGATTTGTGGTACCTGGGCAAGGGGTCTTGGGTTGTATGGGATAGCAGGCAGAGCAAGCTATGAGGAGCAAACCAGTGAGAAGCTCCCCTCTGTGGTCTGTGCTCCAGTTCCTGTCTCCAGGTTCTTACCCTGAGTTTCCAAGAATGGCTTTCTCTCAACGATGGACTGTTGCTTTCCTCTCTAGAGGTGGTGAGACCTGGGAGAGTGGAGCCAGTAAATGAAGTGGACAAAAGTCTCATTCAATAGCCAACTTTATTCAGAGCTTCAGACACTTTATACTCGGAGAGTTAATAAAGGTCCCTTGAGTTCAAACTCTATACAACCACAACGACAAACTCCATGTGGCAAAAACGTGTTTTTTTCAACAGAGGCATGTAAACGTGTAATTGATTAGCACCAGCAAGCAATGATGGATGTTCTGAAGTAAATTCACTCCTATCCACTATACCTGGAAAGAGCATGAAAACACATTCCAAGAACAATTCCATGTTTTGAAGAAACTGATGTCATGAGACTCTTGTCTTGTTTTCTTGGAGTTTTCTCACAAGCTCTCAGAAGTCTCCTCACATGATTCCATTCTTGCACCATGTTCAGATAGACTGTCATGTGAAAGTATAAGATGGCATAAACCCTTTTCTCCCCAAGTTTCTTAGGGTCATGCTGTTTATCACAGCAATAGAAACATAATTAAGACAACGACTCTATTAAGATAGAGGATATTACTTAAGATAATATTTTAATTTATGCCATATTTTTATTTGTTAACATATATTGCCACTATAAATATTTTAAAACCTATAAAACTAGATCCAGTCTTCATACTATACAGCACTTAACAATTGTATCTATTCTAAGTGGAGAAAGGTAACAATGAAGACATCTTTTCCATATGTTTGTTTGTTTTGTCCTATTCCACTGTGTTAGTTTTTGTTTTTATATTATTGTCCCTTAGAAGTCTGTTTGTTTTCTAATGAGAGACAGAGAGCGGGTGGATCCAAAAGGAGGAGAAGATGGGAAGGAATTGGGAGGATTAGAGGGAGGGAAAATCATAGTCAGGACGTATTGTGTGAGAAAAGATGTTGTCTTAGGATTTTATTGCTCTGAAGAGACACCATGACCATACCAACTCTAATAAAGAAAACATTTAATTGGGGTGGCTTGCTTACAATTTTAGAGGTTCAGTCCATTATCATCATGGTAGGGAGTATGATGGTATACAGGCAGACGTAGTGCCGGAGTAACTGACAGTCCTACATCCTGCAGGCGACGAGAAGTCAACTGAAACACTGGGTGGTATCCTGAGCATATGAAACCTCAAAGCCTGCCCACAGGGACACACTTCCTCCAACAAAGCCACACCTCCCAATAGTGCCACTCCCTATGAGATTATGGTGGTCAATTACATTCAAACCACCACAGATGTATTTTCAATAAAAGTGAAAAATTATCTATTCTAGTGTGGTGTCAGAAGACTGTGGACTTTCAGTAGCATAATGTGTACACCTAACTTCCAGCTCTAGGCCTCATTGGCTATAAAACCTTGGGAGTACTAACACAGCATTCCTTACAAGGCCTTCATGAGTGGTTAGAATACTGCTTGGCAAAACTATTCAAAGCATCAGACACAAAGTCACTGACTTCCTTGTCTCTAACAAGTATCTGGTGAGTGGTCACCAGTATAGATGTTATATATCTAGGAGTAGCTCATATCACAGACTCTTAGTCCTCTGCTTATTCAAGGCAGGGTTCTTGCTATCTTTTATGTCTTGACAGAGTAGAGGGCCATGCCAGAGGCCTTAAAACAATGAAGTTTTAGTATGAACTCATCCTAAAATTCTGTTCTCCTTAAGCTGTGTTTGGTCCTCATCTTCTCCAAAACATTCTCCTAGACACACCTAGAATACTACTTCATCACCCATCCATGCATCCTTCAACCCAGTCAAAGGAATACTCAAAACTAATCATCACAGAGTTGGCAAAACCTTTCCTTGGCATTATTACTAATTTTTTTTTTGCCTACACAGGTATTGTCTCTTCCCAAGCCTTCATTCTTTCTTTCAAAAGTATCCATTTCATTCAGAGTTGAGTTTCACAGGCCATTCAACCCAAAGTAGGGATGATTAGTAAGCAACACTTATTTTTCTCTTCCCTTTCTTAGAAAGGACAGTCTTCAGTCATTCCTAAGATAGTGAGTAGATAATTTATTTGCATTTGGATCCTGTTTACATTAGTTCAGTGCTTCTGATAAAGAGGAAGCCTAAAGTCTCTCACAGAACCATAAAAACCAATGAGAAGTAATAGGCTGTTAAAATATATTTTAAGTGCTGAGAAATACTGTAATGAAGATCTGATTTATTGTCTCTTTGTTTCTGGTATTTCACCATATAAACAAAACAGGATTTCTGCTTGGTATTAATCATTAGAGGGGGAAAGGATGCATTTATCAATTACCTAAAATATATTACCTATATTTAATCTAATAAATGTTGGTTAAGCAGTGGTAAAGCTAGACAGTGCTATAAAAAATGGAAGATTTTGCGATGAACAGTAAAAACTGAGTCTAGAATCTAAAGCAGATCATAAAAATGCATGAAAGACGAGTCATACCTCCTTTTGTGAATGAGGAGGGGCTGTATGGGAGGAGGAAGTGACTGGCAAACTGATAGGCATACAACATTTTGACAAACTGAGAAACCTATTTTCATTTACAAGGTTATTTCTTCAGTGTACACGATTACATCTTCTACTGGGTAGCATTAGAGGAGCTTGAATAGAATCACTCCTATCTGTATACTGTGGAGATGTTCTAATTGGTCCTAGGTAGTCTCCCTGCACCCTTTTCATTTTTATTAATTCAGACCACAGAAATATATGTACATTATAACAAGCGGGACACAAAGAAAGCGACCACTGTACTCTGCCAAGACAGGGTAAGATGGTCTTTCAGAATTCCTGCTTCTAAAAATGGTCTGTCAGATACTCTAGGCCTGTAGCCAATTTGAATGCACCAATAATGCTGAGAAACATTAGGTGACTGTCCAGGATGTCAGCTGTCTCGGTCTACTTTTACAAGATTTCCGAAAGTTGCTTGCATCCGTCTACCATTTCTCAGGTACCATTATATTCCTTCTCAGGTCTTTGACATGGTTGAAGACTAAATACTTACAATTTTCTTAGTTATGATAAAAGATAAGTTAGATATAAAACCTTAAACTCACAAATATAAGATAGATAAGATATCTTCTTTAATATTGTAACTGTAATTCTTGCTCGATAATTGTTTCGTTATATGTAATTTTACTATGTTAAAGTTAAAACCTTCCTTTTTGAAAAAGAAGAAAAGGGGAAGTGCTGTGGGACGTTCTGTATGACAAATATGTTAATAAAGCACTGATTGGCCAGTAGCCAGACAGGAAGTATAGGCGGGACTAACAGAGAGGAGAATTGAGGGAACAGGAAGGTGGAGGAGGAGACTGCCTGGAGCCGCCGCGAGGAGAAGAAAGATGTAAAGTACCGGTAAGCCACAAGCCACGTGGCAAAGTAGAGATTAATAGAAATGGGCTAAATATAAGAGTAAGAGCTAGATAATGATAGGCCTGAGCTAATGGCCAAGCAGTTTAAATAATGAAAGAGTCTGTGTGTTTATTTTGTAAGTGGGCTCCGGGACTGGCGGACTTGGGAGAGAAATTCTCAAGCAACAGACCACCCACACTTAAACATATTTTTCTGGACCACACATATAAGTTTAATTTGCATGAATCCCAGGCATTGTTTTTATATAATTCTAGGACGTTTATACCATATTCCCTTCTAATTGGTAATTACTGCAATTGATTGGTACAATGAAGGGAAATACAGAGACTGCTATTAGGATGGAATTAGGGGTAAGAAAAAAGCTGAAGCAAAGCTACATAGCAGAGAGAAAGGGGAAAAAAAACTGGAAATAACACCACATAACATATGAAAAACACAGGCATATTTTTGTTACTATAAGCTCACGAATCCACCTGTTTAGGCCAATTCCAACAGGGATTTCTATGTGTGAAATTGCTGTAAATGATGTTAGATAAGGAAGAGATTAGCATTTCAGGGAAGCATGGTTTGGATTTGGAGAACATAATACACAAAGGCTAGATAAAGTGTCCCATCACTGAGGGCATGGAGTGATAGAAGGCAGCCTTTGTTTGAGCAGTGGAATCGCACAGCCTAACAGAAGTGGGAGAGGAGAGGCATGTCTTCATCGCCTTTCATTTTCATATGAGGTAAAGGAGGCTCAGAGAGCAATAATGACTTTAGAGTGAAGCCAAACAATGGCACAGTTGGAGCAGAAGTTCCAGTCTCTGCCTGCTCCCTTCTTGTACAAAAAGAAAGCCCTAGATCCAAGTCCACCAGAGTACTTCTTTACACACTCAACGGGGACAAGACAGAGCACACCATTTTCACCTCAATGAATTGCCCTGTGTTTTTGTCTTCAGTTACGTGAGATGCAAATCTGAGTTTTTTCATTTCATATAAACATTCTTATGTGAGCCAGTCATATGCTTTTCAGGAGTTACATGGCTTTCATTCATGTACCCTGACAGCCACCGAACATGAAGTCTTGAATCTTCTGTTTGTCCATTTTCACTGTAAGTTCTAAGAAGCATGTAAAACCCAGTATGTTCTTAACTTCTGGTTTCTGTTGCTCTGATAAAACACTATGACCAAAAGAAACTCAGAGAGGAAAGGGCTTTCACTTTCATGTTACAGTCCATTGTAGGGTCTTTAGATCACTCTAAATGAACAGAAGACACCTGATATACAATTGCAGAAAGCAGCTTTATTCTTAAGAAAAACCAGCATGCTGGGACCCACCCAAAATGGCTTTGACCCCAGCGGAAGGTAAGGCAGCCCCTTTGAAGCCTGCTTAGGGAAATTCTGGCTGTAATTAAATGTACTTTGAAGTGATTGGGTATAGATCCTTACTGATACAGCAATCATTTTATGATTAGCTCATGACATCTGGTCAGCAACTGTGGTTTTGGTGTCAGGGGTCTGTCTGACTGAAAATAGCAACAGTTCCTGCATGTGGCTGGATAGGACCCTGATTGGCTACCAGACTGGATGTACTTCCTGAGGGTCTGGTTGAAGCCAGACATGAGTCAACATAGGATGGTGTGGTAATATGGGGCAGAGGTCTTAGGAAACTAGCCCCTAGAAAAAAAACAACTGGCCCTGGTCCCTTCACATCATCAAATAAAGTCAGGGAAGGAATTCAAGGCAGGAACCTAAAGGCAGGAATTGAAGCGCTATGGAGGAGTGCTACTTACTGACTTGCTCCCCTGACTTGCTTAGTTTGGTTTCTTATATGCCACAGGATCACCTGCCCAGGGATGGCACTGCTCACAGTTGTCTGGGTCATTCTACATCAACCATCAATCAAGAAAATGCTCCAGGAGCTTGCCTACAGGCTAGTCTTGTAGGGATATTTTCTTAGTTGAGTTTCCCTCTTCTCAGATGACCCTAGCTAGTGCCAAGTTGGCAAAACTAATCAACCCAGTTCTATGTTTAATAAGTATTTTCTATCCCTAAAAGGAAAGTATAGTAGGCAAATCAACTTACCTTCAGAGATCTGTAATTCATTCTTAGTCTCACCTTCTCTTTGTTGACCTATCCATTCCAATATTCAGCTAGCCATTCTTCCAAGTCTGGAGACGAAATTCCATTCCCCTTTCTCTGTTACAGTTCTTGTCTTCATTCAGGTCAGTAATTTTTTTTTTTTTTTTGCCTAGTCAGATATGTAGCCAGTTGGTATCTGTCCCTAGTATTGCATTATTTCTACTCTATCCCTTCCACAAGCATCAAAGAACTTCCTAAAATGGACATTTTAGATAACACTGTAGTATGTCTGGATGCTGTTACTGTTGCTTACTTGTTTATGATTTGGCTAGGTCTATTTTCTTCATGGTACATGGCCTCTGAAGTCTGCTCAGATCTCCAGCCATTATTATTATCTTAGCTTCAGTATCCATGGTTTAACATTTTAGTGAAAACTTTGTTTCAGTCCCCACAATAAGTAAGCTTTTATTTTATAAATGCTCAGTGGTCCATGGTTTGCTGCTATATCATTGAGAGAGTTTCTTTTTATTTTGCTTTGCATTTAACCTCAAACTATTTTGGAGATCCCCTCTGTGGTTTCTCTGGAGAGGACACAGTTCTGTCTAACCCACTAGTAATAACTGTGGCATTATTTTTAAGGCTGTTTTTCTAACAGTCATCCCTAAATTAGAGTATCAAATTAGTTACAATTCGGTGAGCAGTTGTGCTTAAGGCCCCTGTGAAGTGAAATTTCTGCTTGGTGTTGATGTATCTATTTGTGGCTTGGGATTACTTTCCAATATAACCTTCCTCCCACATCTTTTTGTAACTGCCCAGTAACTATACCTCAGTAGAGCAGGTACCCCAGCACAGGTCCATAGCCTTTCTGACATCCACAGTCAAACCCCAAGAGGACTCCTCCTGCTCTTCCTGATTCTCCGACTTCTGCTGCTTCTTCTCCCTTCTCCTCCTCTTCTTCTTTTATTGAATAGTTTTTCCCTCCAATATATCTGATCATAATTTCCTTTCCCCCAACTTCTCCCAGACTCTTCCCACCTCCCCAGATACTCTAATCCACACACCCTTTCTCTCATTCTCTTTCTCATTAGAAAACAGACAAATCAAATCAAACAAATAAACAAATAAACAAAATAGAATACAACAACAACAAACCAGAATAGGACAAAATAAGCAAACAAAAAGAAAAAGAAAAAGAGCCAAAGATAAAGCACAAGAAACACAGATGCAGAGACACACACATTTGCTTATACCGAAATCCCATAAAAACACAAAATCACCATAAGATATAAGCAAAAGATCTCTGAGGTAAAATAATAATAATAATAATAATAATAATAATAATAATAATGATAATAATAATAATAATAAATAACAAAAATCCAGACAAAGTACTGAGACAAATAACCTCAAAAACTACCATTGAATTGATTTTGTGTTGGCCATCTACTGCTTGGTATAGGGCCTACCCTTAAGTATAGTTTGCATACCCAGTGAGACTCCATTGGAGAAGACCAGTTTTTGGCTTCATCAGCAGTTGTCAATTGAAGATAGCTTCTGTCTGGGGATGGGTGCTTGTGTTCACCTTTCCTCTTGATGCTGGGACCTATTTGATTTAGACCTGTGCAGGCCCTGTGCATGCTGCCACAGTCTCTGTGAGCTCATAAGTACATCAGCCCTGTTGTATCTAGAAGACCTTGTTTCCTTGGTGTCTTTCATCCCTACTGGCTCTTACACTCTTTTTGCCCCCTCTTCTACAAAGTTCCCCAGCTCTGAGGTGGGGATTTTATGGAGACATCCCATTTAGGATTGAGTGTTACAAGGTCTCACTCTCTGCACATTGTCCAGTTGTGGGTCTTGTTTTTGTTTCCATCTGTTTCAAGAGGAAGCTTCTCTGATGATGGCTGAGCAAGACACTGATCTATGAGTATAGCAGAATGTCATTAGGAGTAATTTTATTGCTATATTTCTTTAGTAGAACAGTAGTATTTAGCTTTCCTGTATGTCCATCTAGTCTCAGGTTCTTGGTCACCCAAGCATGTCAGATATGGGTTCCATCTCATGGACTGGGCCTATAAGCCAATTGAATAGCAGTTGAAAAGGGCTCTTGGTTTTTTTTCTTGGTTCTGTTTTAAACTAGTCACTGCAATTTCTTGTACCAGGCAGCTACCCTAATTGTTCTTTATGAAGATCTCTGTTGCTTCAGACAATTCCCTTCAGAAAACTATTCTTTCTCTTCTTGGAAAAATCAGTTACACCTGACAGAGCTGCCAAGTTGCAAAGGCTTTTATTTTTATGGTTTTCTATTCCCCCTTGGAAATCCCTAGATTCCCCAAGGCAAACAGCGTGTAGAACTCTGTTTTTCTGGAGTGACATCCCAATTTATTAAAGTACTGGGGAAGGTAAGGCAGTGTCTCTTCTTCTCCCCCTGGCCCTCCCTACAGGGAAGTTTATCTTTCAAGTGAGCTGAGATGGGATGGTCAGGATTTTAGGGTTCCAGATCTGCTATGCACAGGTAGAAGAACATCCCTACAAAGGGAGAGAAGAAAGACTTGGCCTGGGTAAAGCTTCTGCTGTATAGAGCTAGAGGTGAAAAGGAACAGCATCCATCCTACTCTATCCAAAGTAAAGCCACAAGCAAGGACCCTTGCCAGCTAGGGGAAACCACTCCTTCTGCCCATGTCTTCTCTGCTGCACCCACAGGGTAGAGTTTCTTTAATAAGGAGCTAGTTTGAGTGTGCACAGGGGTACTGTTCTAGCTTGAATGTTGTGACTGCTCCCTGTTCTCAGTGAACTATCATTCCTTTTCTTTAGTAACTGTTTTGCCACAGTATGTTATGAAGGCAATTTCTAGAGCCTCTAAGACTGAAGATTATTTCATACAGTTTTTCAGCCGTTAAAATATCTTCCTGGAGTGTCCCTCTGAACTATGTATTCTATCATTCAAGAAATCCCACTCCACTTTTTAACATCCTAGGGTCTTGGAAATGGAAAAAAATTAAATAAAAGAACCAAGTAACCTAGGCCCTTTTCATCTTGTGAGAGGCCCTGGTCATTCCTTACAGGCACTCATTGCTTCATCAAATTCATAAACAAGTAGTGCTATCTATGAAGGATCAAGTCATGGAGAAGGAAAATTTGTACCACTCTCCTTCCTATTCTTATCTAGGGAGTTTAGCAACTTGAACAGTTTAAGAACTACGGGTCCTCACAATCTTAGATCTCTGCTCCCTAGAAATAGGCTCCTTTCCCCATAATGTAGCAACCATCACCCCTACAGTCCCATGATCACACCTCATGCTCTCTCAAAAGCAGCGTAGTTGAGAATGAATGAAAAGAAAGTCAGTAACATATTTTTCTGAATGTAAAATTATAATTCTTTGAGGGTGCTTATCTGGGCAGATGTTTTGTCTTTTATTATAGGTGGAAAGAAGAATGGGATGCCAAAGGGGTCCTACTGAGGTATAGGAAGACTTCCTTCCAGAAGAACATAGGTTGGTTTGCAGCTCAGTGGATAAAGCTTAGTACTGTCTTATAAGCATCTCTGATTTATGCAACAAGAAGAACAGGCATGACTTATGAGTCATGTTTAACATTAAGAGCCACCCAATCAGTTAATCATCATATGGCAGTCCTTACAGAGCATAATGAATTATTCACTTCCTTGTATACAAGTTCTAAATGCTGTGAGGCATTCACAAAAGATAATGAGCTGAAGTTATTCTTGAAAAACAGAGCTGGGGAGATGACTCAGTTAGGAAAGTGTTTGCCATGCATACCTGAAGACATGAGTTCAGACTCTCACCCACCACATGGAAAGCAGGGCCTGGTGGCACATTCACTTCTAATGCTGTTGCTGAGGAGGCAGAGACAAAAGGATCTCTAGGGATAACCAACCAGTTAATCTAGTCAAATTGGTGCACTCCAGGTTCAGTGAGAGACCCTGCTTCAAAAAATAAGTAGAGAGCAATAGAGGATGACATCCAATGTTTCCTTCTAGCCTCCACAAGTATACACATGGCTGTGTACCTGCCCACATCTGCATGCACACACACACACACACACACACACACAAACACACACACTCAAACAAACACTCATGCATACACACAGAAAAACTAAAATTCAATACCCTTTTTACCCTGCAACAAATTACCTCTTCCTCATTTTTACTTCTGAATATTAAAGATGAAGAGTGCAGTGTTGTTTTTCCATCAGCACAGAGGCTGCACTTTAATCTACTGCTGTTTTACCCATCATATGCAATGCTGTAGTTACTGGCCTGCTTCTCTGGCAGTGGCCTGGCCACTCAGGCTGCAGCCTGGTGGGAATTTTATTCTTGCAGGCATTGGCTCTCTTGCTGCCACCAAATATAGCTTTTAATTAAATCTCTATCATTCTATTTATCAATAAGACTTGGGAGTCAGAGGTTTGGGTGAAAACCTACTTGCTCAGAGAGGTTGAATAGCAATTAGCTGGCCTTCTTTTTTTGCTAGTGTCTCCAATAAAAAGTGTCCTTCCACTCCACTGAAACAACAAAAACCACGTCACACAAAGTCCTTTCCTACTACTACTTGGGCATCTCTTTATTGTCTTCCAGACACCCTCTGACTCTCTATGATTACTTTCTGTCAACTAGTTGCTAACTCAGCCTCCTGACCCATGGTTGATTTTATTTAATTAATGCAAATGCAAACTTGGGGTTCACAAGTGTGATCAGATATCCCATAACAGTGCAGGAGTCAGTCATGGATGTTGTCTCTATTTTCAAAGTTCAAGTGCTCATTTTCTCAGGTCTGAAATGTTTTACACTCTAAACTTGAACTTGCTAGTTGCTCTTGGTATACATTTTATCACACTTCCTTATATATTTTACCTTAGACATTTAGCTGGCCTTGTGACAACCTAAAAACTAAAAATTCTCAAAGTAGTTACTGAAGAAGGTGTGATCATGAAATTCACTTTAGGCCAAGTAGATAGCTTTGAAAGTGCCATATGTGAGTTCTTATAGATGTCCTTAAACAGAGAATCATGTTCATTACACATTTTCTCTTTTCTGCTGCTGGAATGACTTGATGGTGGCTGATTTAAAAAAATGTTGGATATATTTATGTATTAATATTTTTCCTGAATACATATATGTGCACCATGTGCATGAATGGTACCAGTAGAGAGGTTTAGAGAGGGTATCAAATATCCTGGAAGTGGAATTACTGATGGTTGTCAGCAATCAGGTGCATGCTGGGAACTGAACTCAAGCCCTCTGGAAGAGCAGCCAGTGCTCTTAATGGCTGATTCTTGAGGTGCTTCCTAAATGCATGGTGGAAGGAACCAAGGCTACAGCAGTCTAAATTACTGCCAACCTCCTAAAATTGCTGTAGAGCCCTGCCTTGTCTACCTCTAGATGTTTTAGATAAGAGAATAAAGTGCTGCAAAGCTGATATTGATTTTCCTTTATATCCATGCAACAATGAACATAGTACTATTTGATCTTTGTATTGTCAAGGCATGTTTTAGGTAGTATCCAATGACTTTAGTGTTAGACTGCCTGAAATTTATTATGCCTTTCTATACGACTGTGGATAGTCAAAGAAAGACATGCTCCTTTATTTTTAATTTGAAGTTTAACTGATGCAGTTTACAATTGCACATATTTAAATTATGTAATCTGTCAAAGTTTGACATACATATGCATTTTAACTAGAAAAATAAATAAATTCATCAGAGATTTCTTCCTGGTCTTTTAAAATACTACCTCTTTTTTATTCCATCCTCAGCACTCAACTCCAGGTAACCATCAATCAGCTCCATGGCACTATAGATTATTGCTGAGTTATTTTTATTGCTGAGTACTTTTGCATTGCAAATATATACGCCAATTTGTTTATTCACTTGAGAATGTAGGCTATTTTAAGTTTGGGAGTATTACAGATAAGGCTGTATGAACATTTGAGTACAAGTCTTTATATAAATATCTACTTTCTCTTCTCTTAAGAAAATAAGGAATAGCAGGCCATCTGCTCACTGTGTGCTTTATACTTTAAGAGACTGTCAAATGAAAAGGATGCCATGGGCAAAATGGCAGAATAGGAGGGTTTAGCCATCACTCTTTCACAGAACCATTGTCATAGCATTTATTCATGGATGTGTATACCTCTGGGGATCCTGGGAGCGAAGTGGACATGATTCAGGGCAGCCTTGGAACAAAACACTTGAGATCAAATATATTGAAGAGAGTAAGAAAAACAGACTCACCTCCCTTGTGTCAACCCTCTTTCGCATACAGCTTAGTGCCAAGAGACCACATTTCTTTGCAGCTTCTACTATGGTAGCAGGTGATAGATTAGCCAAGATGATAGATTAGCCTATTTGAATAGATTGGGAACAACTGGGACCAGGTGAGATGGGCGAGACCCCCACAGCAACTGTAATGCAGAGATTTACAAAAGGCCAAAGAGTCTGCTACCCACCTCACAAACTCCACTGAGAGGTGAGAATTTGAATCTCTTAAAATATTTTGTGGTGGTTTGCTTGTTTTTTGAGTTTCATATATGTTTTGATCATATTTACCTTCCCTCCCAGAACTCTTCTCTGATCCACTACCCTCCTCTGTCTACCCAACTTTATGTCCTTTTCTTTTTCAAAACCCTTCAAGACCAGTTGGTGCTGCTGAGATATTCTTGGATGTATGGGATGATCTTCCATTGGAGTGTGATTGACTTAACTAGGTGTTACACTCTTGGAGAAGACTGTCTCCCCCTCTTCCAACAGCTAACAATTAGCGATAGATCCATGGTTAGGGGTGTGAGATTGTGTGCCCATCTCCTCTCTCCATGCTGGGGTGTTGTCAGGCCTGGGCTTGCACAGGGTTTGTGCATGCTGTGAGCTCACATATGCAGCTGTCCTGCTGTGTCCAGAAGACAATTTCCATAATTATCCACTGCCTCTGGCTCTTGCAAATGCTTTACTTGTCAGTTTTCTGTTTCTATCACATCACAAATAAACACATATATTCATTCAAAGATTTATAGCTAACATCCACAAATGAGCCCAAACATAACAATATTTGTATTTCTGTGTGAGTTACCTTACCCAGAATGATTATTTCTAGCTCCATCTATTTAACTGAATATTTCAAAATTTCTTTTTTCTTAGCATCTGAATAATATTCCATTGTGTAAATGTACCACATTTCATTGTCCATTCATTAGTTGATGGACACTTAGATTGTTTCCTAATGTTATGGCTACTGTGAATAGAGTAACCATGATCAAGAAAGAGCATGTAACTATGAAGTAGATTTAGAGTCCTTTGGATACGTGCTGAAGAGTGATATAGCTGAACCATGTGGTAGGTTGAGTTTCACATTTTTGAAGAACCTCCACACTGGTTTCCATTCTGGTTGAACCAGTTTGTACTACTACCAGCAGTAAATAAAAATTCCTCTTTCCACACACCCGTGCCAGCTTTTGTTGTCAGTTTTAAAAAATTTGTTCTTTGAGAATTTCTTACAATTTTTTTTACAATATTCTTTCCTATCCTCTAACTCCCCTCAGAGCCTCCCTGCTCCCAACTTCATGTCTATTCTCTCCCTTATTAAACAAAAGAAAAAGAAAAAAGGCTACTAAAAACATAGTCCAATTTGTGTTGACCAACTAATTCTGAGAATGAGGTGTATCCTAGAATATAGTTGAGATACCCAGTGTCATTCCATTGAAGAAAATTGATTTTCCCTCTCCCAGCAGATCTTATTTGTGAATAGCTTCTCAGCTAGAGGTGGGACTTTGTGTCCACGTCTCCTCCACGCTGGGTTTTGTGTATCTTGGATTTGTGCAGGACTTGTGCATGCTTTCACAGTCTCTGTGAGTTCATATGTGCATCTGCTTTGTTGTGTCTGGAAAACATAATTTCCTGGAGTTGTATACCATATCTGGTTTGTAAAATCCTTTTGGTTCTACTTCCTCATAAATTCCCCAGAGCCTTGAGGGGAGAGGTATGACACAGACATCTCATTTAGTGCTGAGCATGCAGAAGTCTCTCACTCTCTGCATGTTGTCCACTTGTGAGTCTCTGTGTTAATTGCCATCTACTGCAAGAAGAAGGTTCTCTGAGGTGGGTTGAGTGATGCACTCAACTATGGGATAGCAATATATCATTAGGAGTTATTTTATTTCTACACTAATTTATCAGAACAATAGTAGTAGGTTTTCCACTGGGATCTATGACCTATCTAGTTTCATGTTCTTGGTTTCATTAACAGTATCAGTTATAGATTACATCTGATGGAGTAGGACCTTATATCCAATCAAACAGTGGCTACTTCTCCTCTATCATTTGTGCTGTTATGATAGCAATGGGCATATTTTGTAAGCAGGTCATTATTATAGCTTGCAGGATGGGTGAGATTGATGATTGCTTTCTCCTCTCTTAGCGTGTATAGCTCCTTTCGACACTACGAATGTTAGCCAGTAGGGGTGAAAGTTGCAGTTGAGTACCAGTTAAATTCCTCCAAGTTCTAGGCAATGATTATGCGGTGTTACTTTTTTTTTTAATATCTTGGTCATTCTGACAAGAGTAAGATGAAATCTCAAAGTAGTTTTAATTTGCATTTATCTGATGGATAAGATGTTGAACATCAAAAAATGTTTCTTAACAATTTTCATTTATTCTTTTGAGAACTCTTGGCCCATTTTTAAATTGGGTGGTTTATTTTCTTGATGTGTAGTGCTTTTGGTTCTTTGTGTGTTCTAGATATTAACTCTATTGAGTATGCAGCTGATAAAGATGTTTCCCTTCCTGTACCCTGCCTTTTCATCTGAATGACATTGTTATTTGCTGTGCAGTCATTTCTTAGTTTCACATGGTCCTACATCAGCTGTTGGTCTTAGTGCCTACTATATAGGCAGAATATTGTTCTGAAAGTCCTTTTATGCACCTGTAAGTTAAAGTGTATTCCCTATTTTCTGCTCTGCCAGATTCAGGTAATCAGGTGTTATGTTGAGGTCCATGATCCATTTGGAATTGAGTTATTTAAAGGGTAGAGGATGAGGATTCAGTTTCATTCTTCTAGGTGTAACTACTCACTTTTACCAGCACTATTGTTGTGAGGTAGCCACCAGGAAAGACCACTTGGACACTGGTTCAAGCCAATAGAAAGTCCTTATTAGCTGGCTGGTGACTACATGGGTATTCAGGATCTCAGTGTAGTCCCAAGCCTTTTTCGTGGTGAGATTTTAAGCACAAAAACAACATCCTGCATTGACACACCTCAGTTAGCAAGAGCAGTTAGCTAGAAGCAGAACTACATAAGCCAAAAAGCAAGGTCAGTACATTTATGAACTTTTCCAGAACTATGGATTTGATGGATTAGGTCTTTGTTCTCATTTTGGTAAACATTGCTGTCTACATGCTGGGTTCCAAGGCCTGGGTGATACCTCCATCATGGCATCAGTTATGATAAGGTGTGGGACCTACCAATATTTGGGGTCCTGTAATACTCTTTTTTGAAAATTCTTTTTACCAGTGTATATTTTTGGCCTCTTTGTATAAAATCAGGTGGTGGTGGATGTGTGGACTTATGTCTGGATCTTCAGTTCTATTCCATTGATCAATGTGTGTTTCTATGTTGGAGTCATGCTGCTTAAATTACTATGGCTCTGCAGTACAGCTTAAAATCAGAGATGGTGATACCTCCAGCAGTTCTCTTATTGTTCACAATTATTTCTGTTCAGAGTGTGTGTTTTAAAATGAAATTTAAAGTTATTTTCAAGTTTCCTATGAAGCATTGTATAATGCAGATTGTGAACATAGATGAAAAATGCAATAAAATGCTTAGAGAATGAATTCAAGAACACATGAAAAATATTATCTACATGATTAAGGTATCTTCATTCAGAGATATTCGGATAGTTTAATATACATAAATAAAAATTGTAATTCACCACATAGACTCAAGGATAGAAATTATATGATCATCACGTTAGATGTAGGAATTGCTTTTGGCAAAATCCAATAATCTCTTCATAACAAAAGTCCTGGAGAATCCAGAGATATGGAGGACATATCACAATATAATAAAGGCAATGTACAACAAACCACAGCTAACATCACCCTAAATGGAGAGAAACTAAAAGAATCTCCACTAAAATCAGGAAGAAGATGTCCACTCTCCCCATTCCTGTTCAATAAATATAGTGTTTGAAGTCTTAGCTAGAGCAGTAAGAGAAGTGACAGAGATAAATGAAATACAAATAGGAAGTGAAGAACTCAAATTGTCCTTTTTGTAGATGATATCTATCTATCCATCTGTCTATCTAATCTCTTCTAAAAACTCCACTAGAAAACTCATTCAGGTGATACAGTCAGCAGAGTAGAAGAATACAAAGTCAACACACAAAAATTCGTAGCCTTCCTATATACAAATGACAAACATATGGAGAAAGAAATCAGAGGGACAATCCCATTCTCAATAGTCTTAAAGAAACAAATACCTTGAAATAAAAGATGTGATAGACTTATATAATAATACAAAGCTTTTAAGATATTGAAGTAAGAAGTTGAAAATAGCACGAGATGGGAAGACCGCGTACTCTCAGGAATTTGAAGAACTAATGTTGTGAAGATGGCCATTTACCAAAAATAATCTACAGATTCAATGCAATGCACATCAAATCAACAGTTTAATAGATGCCCAACATTGAGAATATTGTCCCCTCAGCTGTTTAATTCTTGTGTCTTACTACTGAATTTTGTTCTGTGGTGTTTAATTTGCTAACAAATTGATTATTTCATGTAATACTTTAGAAATTTGTTAGGAGGAATAAGAGCATCACTTAGTTTCCAGTCCATTATTGAATCAAAGCCCTGTTGGTCATTTTACGTGATGACCTTTGCTCTTTCATTGTGTGGTTTCTTAGAAAGAGCTTGACCTGAATTCACCTTCCAGAACTTGACAGTAAGACCCTATTGCTGAAGACATTGTATGCTTGAGTCGTAGAACCTGGAGAAATCAAACTGGTACTGATCTGGATGTTTCATTCCTATTGGCTAGCTTTCATAATGCTAGAAGGTGCTATGCATGCTACAAGGGGAAAAAATTAATCATTGGTCATATCCATCCTTGAACCCTGTGCACTACAATAATGACCTGACTGGCAAGATATACTCACCTGTACAGCAGTGACATCAATATCATAGGACTAACCAGCCGCTTTCTGATTAGAGTTAGGGTCTACTCCACGAGATGAAACTTATTCATGGCACCATTATCACAGCCAAGAATCTGTGGCTAGATAGGCCAGAGGCCCTAGGGGAGAATCTACTGCTATTATGTTGCTGAATGGACATAAACCAACTCCTAATGACATACCATTGTACCAATAGATAAGTACATTTCTCAAACCTCATCAGAGAAGCTCCCCCCACCCCCCTAGATGGATATTAAGACACAGATTCCTTCAACTAACTTATCAAGGTGTAGAGAAAAAGAGACTACATGGAATGCTTGAACTAATGGACAGCTATATCACACTCCATCCTCCCAAGGCTCAGGTACTATTTTTGATAGGGGGAAGAAATAGCATAAGAGCTAGATGTAGTAGATGCCTAATGGGAGATTTATTAAGGCAACTCCACATAGTTAAAAAGGAGGTTTATTTTGGGGTAACTTACAGCAAGTAAATGTATTGGCTACAGGATCCAGGAGAGGTGAGGTGCAGTCCAGTGGTGTTCTCTGGAGAACTCTGCTTGGTCTACCATCCAGCATCCAGGATCACCAGGAACCAAGAGAGCCTGCACATCTGGATCTGGGGTCTTAAGGGCTCCTGTCTCGGCCCTGCCTCAGGGGCAGGTCATAGGTAGACGTGACAGTTACTGGAAGCCTCACTGGGGGTAGTGCTTCCAGGTCAAAGCTGGAACAGCTAGTTACCCACTACAGATGCCTACAAGAAAACTACTTTCTAGACACAGCATGGCAGCTGCACATAGGAACCAAAATGAAGTCGAACTTGAGACAGCATTCAAAGGCATTCACATGCTCAAGCCAGATATAATCCCAGCCTGAATGAAGAAAGTAGGTATGGTGTCCTATGCCTAGTTGAGTAGCTACTAGTAAATGATAACTTCAAGGCAAGGGATACTTAGTTTTATTTACCAGTGTGGCCTTTGTAGATCTAATAGTTTACCAGAGCAAGAAGGCAAATGATGCTGCTATTTAATGAACAGGATCCACTGAAAAGAGTGCATTTTGAGGTGATGGAGGTAAGTTCAATTTTTCACATTAAGATTGTGGGTAGAGATGTAAAATAGAGAAATGATTTAATATCCTAGTGTGGGACTTACCCATCTGCTCCATATTTGGTCATATCAAAGTTTGATATTCTCCTCACATAAATAGTATGGATATAGCAAATCCATGGAGAGAGAAAAAAATTGTCTAAAGACATATAGACTGAAAAGAAAAATCTGAATACTCGTGAATCTACAAAGCTTCCTTATTACACTACAAATTCTCAAAATTTTGAAGTAGTTATTGCAGTTCACGGCACCTAGATTGCACTTAGAGTACTAATTGAAATCTGGGGTCCACTGAAGCTTAGAAAGTAAGTAGAGGGAAGCTTGCAACAGCCATGCACTATATGTTTTAGAATGTGTTCATTGTTTGATGCTTCTAGTCATACCAGAATAAGAATCAGTTGTGCCCTCTATCCTGGAAGAGCCAGGGATGGAGAAGATCTATCATTATAGATTAATACCCCATATCACAAAGGAAAGACCTTTATTTTGTATTTTTTTCTATTATAGTGAAGACTATTGATTTGGAGAAAATGTTTTTGAATTCAAAGTGTGAAGGTTTGTGTATTAGGGAACTATATATATCAGTGGATTGGAGGCTGGGGAACAGGTGAGAGCAGATAGGAATGTGACCTGGCATACTGAGTAGGCTCAATCTATGTGGAGACTGAGCAAGAGCGCAAGGAGCACTTTCACGTTTCACTAGTAGATCAGAAGATAGGAGATTTGTATATTTAAAAATTACATGTATCCTCTACCTACCAATCCACTAATGATGCTTAATTTTCTCAGTGAAATCTACCAAATTATAGAAATTTGGGGTTTTTTTTTGAGCTTTAATAGTGTTCAAACATGATGTTTGGGTAGCATAGCTAATTATCAATACATCTGGAATATATTTAAATATGCATGCATCTGTACAGAGAAAATGAATAAAGGTAAGCAGTGAATAATTTAACAGTAAACTCTATCTTCTAGTGTTTGGAGATCAGTCTCAGTGGTAGACAGTTTGCCTAACAAGTTCGAGGTTCCAGATTTAGCCCCCAGGACTGAAGAGAAAATGTACTAAAATTGAAAGTAGGCATTCCTTATGATATATTTGTACTATTGAGTATCTAATAGAACACACACACACACACACACACACACACACACACACACACACACACATTCACCAAAGAGATGTATTAGAAAGTTTAATCACAGCACTATTAATAGCCATGGGTTGAAAAATTACCCAAATTTCCTCTAATACTTGGAAGGTAAATTGAGTATTAGAAGAGAATGAACCATTCACAGTCACACATACACTGAAAATCATTGTTTTGTCACAGGTACCAAAACATTGCAATGGCACAAAGAATATAGTCTTTTCAAAAAATGGAGATTTAATAACCAGATACTAGGATTTGGGTATTCAGAAAAAGAAAAGCATTCTTACACAATTCAGAAAAAGAATTGAGATTGGTCATTTACATAAATCTAAAAGCCAAACTCTAAAGCTTCTAGAAGAAAAGTTTTTGTGTCCTTAGCTTAGAAAAAGTCTTCTCACACGGGACACAGAACATTATGAAATAAATGGAAAACAGACTTAATCAAAATTAAAACATTCTGCTGTCAAAAATACTATTAAAATGACAAGGTGTTTTCAGTGTGAGATGGCACATTGGAAGCTGCTTCTGTGTGACCTGTGAAGGTCAGTCAGGATAAGAGAGAGGGCCTCTATGCTATATAGTAAAGGACAGTCAGGATAAGGGAGATCTGAGTATGTGACTCCCGGAAGGTCGGTTGGGATAGAGAGAGATGAATCTATTCCAAAGAAGGAAAGAAGGACAACATCAGAAGTTCACAAATGGATGACAGAGCAGCTGAAAAGTGCATAGGGGATACCTAAAAAATGAAATAAGCCATGGTTATATTCACAAAATGAAAAATCTAGAAAAAAATGGACACATTCTTAGACACATATGATTAAGTCAAGGGGATATAATAATTTCAAGAGATCAACAACACACAATGAGTGGGCAACCAAGAAAAGAGCAGGAATGGCTAGAATTGCCAAATTCGGCAAGTCTCCAAGGAGGAGCTAATGTTAGCATTCCCCCAAACTCTTCCACATAAAATGAAAAGGGAAGGAACACTACCAAACACATTCTATGTAATCATCACTATCCAGAAATCCAAACCAGAAAAAAAAAAACACAACAAATAAAGAAAAATACAGGCCACTGTGCCCGATGAGCATAGTTGTTAAAATTGTCCACAGTCTTTGCAAAATGAAAAGCCACACATCCAAGAATACATGGGCTGCATGTGCTGGACTTCATGGCTGGAAAAAACAAAATGGACACAAAGTTGGATGGGTAGGGAAGGGGGGTGGACCTTGGAGGGATGAATGTGATTAAAACACATTGTAAGAAACTGAGAATGAAATAATGTCACTCGCAGGAAACAGGGTGGAACCATAGGTTGTAATGCAGTGTGACATAATCCAGACTCAAAAAAGACAAATATTGAATACTTTTTCTCATGCAGAATGTAGGCATAAATGTATATGTACGTGTGACCATATTGGTGTGTGTATAGGACATGAAAAGTAGAAGTGTGACCATAAGATGGAGGAGGTTTAAAAGGACTCAGGAATGAGAAACAAGAGAGGAATGAATGCAAATGGCATGTACACAGCAGTGTGAAATACTTGCTAGTGGAACTGGACCACAAGAGGTAGAATAGGGGGATGAGCAATGTGGGAGAAGGGTAAATAAAAATAAAGCAACACACACACACACACACACACACACACACACACACACACACAATACTTTGAAGATCTATGTTACTATGGAATATATATTCAAATGTCACAAATATTGTATACTAACTTAAAGTTTAACAACAATAAAAATCTACTACTACTAATAATAATGGAATAAGAAGAAAGTGAAGCAGTAAGCCACACTGGGAGAAAGTATTTTCTTTACATATCTTATAAAGGACTTATATCTAGAATATCTAAAGAACTCAAACAAACAAATCATCAAAACACAACTAAATGCATCAAGACCTTGATGCAGAACTTTGAAACATTCTATGAAGAAAGTAAAATACAGACGTTCTACATTCTTTGATAGGACAAAATAATATAAATATCAATTTACTCCCAATTAATCTGTGAGTTCAAAATGGTCAATCAAAATTTCTATTGGAGCAACTGGGCAACTTTACTTTACATATACAAATCGCTGTTGATTACTCCAAAGAAGAAAAACTATAAAGAGGACCTAGGCTCAGCAAATAGAACCGCTAGAAAACTACAACAGTAAAATACAGTGTTGTTACGAGAGACCGGTCATAACAGAACAGAGGATCCAGTTTGAAACTAGATTTCCAGGGCTGAGAGTCACTGGATTGAGTCTTCTCTCTCTGGATCTTCCTGCAGGAACCATGTTTTTTCTGTGTATTCCTGCTGCTCTTCGGCGATAGCTGGGCTAGACTTCAGAAGCATCTTTGGGTATATGCTTCTGATTAGTTATGTCTACTGATTCTCTATTTCTTTCCAGTGGGCTTTAAAAAAACTCATATGATTGTTGATCTGGGAGTAGGTATGTTCTCTAACCTAATATAGCTCAGGATCAGGTAGAGTCAGGGATAATTATCCATTGGAACTGGACAGATCGGAAGATGAGGGAGGAGAGAATATTTATGTCCTATCTGTGTGCTAATCCCAAGGGAGTAAGTTTCCAGGACAGTTCCAGCTGGATTTCTCTGAGTCCTGTCTCCAAGGTATGTTGTGTCAATTCTGAGAGGCAAAGGTAATGTAAATAGCCTATATTGTTTAGGGGAGTTTCTTGCAATTTTCTGAAGAGCAATTTGAATGGAAGTTGCCAAACTTGGCACTGGGATGTTTTTGTTAGATAATCTATAGCTATGATGGGGAGCATTATTACCCTACAAAGCATAAGTCTATCTAAACTATATGCACATATGTGTTAATTTTTAATGAGAAACTTTTATTATATATATTTTAAATTAAACTTATGTTCTCTCTTCTTCCTCACTCTACATTACCTTCTCTCCAACTCTAAACTACTCCCTCCCCCTGTGAAGTTAAGACCCCCTTCCCATTTTCATATTTCTCCCTTAATAGCACGTCTATACTACTGTCACCATCTCTAGAGCTCCTTTTCCTGCCTCATCCACTAAAATAAGGAATGAGACAAGATTGTCCACTTTTCCAAACCTTTTCAATACAGTTGTTGAAGCCCTTGCGAGAGCAATAAGACACGAGAAGGAAATTAAAGGGAAAGCGATAGATAAAGAAGTCAAAGTAACCATACCTTAGAGGAAGGTATGATTTTAGAAACAAGAGATCCCAAAAATTCATTAGAAAACTTCTAGAAATGTGTTGTGGGATAATGCTTTTTGTACACTGGTTTAATAAAATGCTAATTGGACAGTAGCCAGGCAGGAAGTATAGATGGGGCGAGCAGACTAAAGGAATGCTGGGAGGAGGAAGAGAGTCAGGAGTCGCCAGCCAGACACAGAGGAAGCAAGATGACAAGGCAGAACTGAGAAAAGGTACCAAGCCATGTGGCTAAACATAGATAAGAATTATGGGTTAATTTAAGTGTAGGAGCTAGTCAATAATAAGCCTGAGCTAATGGCGAAGCAGTTATAAATAACATGAAGCCTCTGTGTGGTTATTTTTTCAAAGGCTGCAGGACTGTGGGTGAGAGATTTGTCCCAACTGTGGGCCAGGTGGGACACAGGAAAACTTCCAGCTACAGAAATGATCAACACTTTCATCAAAGTAACAGAATACAAAATCAATGTAAAAAAAATGTAGTTTTTTCTATACACTAATAACAAGTGTGATGAGAAAGAGACCATGGAAATACTTTCATTCACAATAGTCTCAAACATATATATCTGGGGATAGACATACCCAAGGAGAGACCTGCACAGTGAAATTTTTAATCTCTGAAGAGACTGAAGAAGACACTGTAAGGTCAAAAGACTGCCATACTTGATTGGTAGAATTAACATTGTAAAAATGACCATCTTACCAAAAGCAACTGACACATTAAATGCAGTTTCAACCAAAACTCCCATGATATACTTCACAGAAATAGAAAAAAAAACACCCCCAAATTCGTGTGGAGCCACAAAAGACCCTGAATAGCCAAAGCAATCCTGAACAAAAAGAACAATTCTGGAAGGATTACCTTACCAGACTTCAAAGATATATTAGAACTATAGTAATAAAACCAGCATGGTACTGGTTCAAAAACTGACGTGTAGATGATAGAACAAAACTGAAGAGTACACAAACATGAGTGAATGTTACTGTAGCCATGTGATATTTGACAAAAGTGCCAAAAATACACACTGGAGAAAAGACAGCATATTCACTAAGTAGTGCTGGGAAAATTGAACATTCACATTTAGAAGATGAAGTTAGACCCATACCTGTCAATCTGCATCTAAGTCAATTCCAAATAGACCAAAGACCTCAATATGAAACCTGAAACACTGAAACAGTTAGGTGAAATACATAGGCAGTGCCCTATAAGATACAGGTATAGGAAAGGACTTTCCCATTTGCGCAGGAGTTAAGGCCAACAATTGACAAGTGGAAACTCAGAGAACTAAGAAGTTTCTGTACACCAAAGGAATCAAGTGATTGAAAAGGAAGCCAACAGACAGGGAGAGAATCTTAGGCCTCGACACAACCTAAAGAGGATTAATACCCAGAATAAACAAAGAACTCAGAACACAAAGAATAAAGAAAACTAATGACTTAATTGATAAAGGAGCTTCATCTATGAGTGGAGAGTTCTCAAAAGAACAAATAGGAATGACTGAGAAGGAAGGGGCTGCAGAGAGGGCTCCGTGGTAAAGAGCATACCCTCCTGTTTCAAGGGACCCGAGTTTAGTTCCCAGCACTTGCCCTGTCACTGCAGCTGCAGATGATCCAACACCGTCTTCCTGTCTCCATAGGCACTGTACTCCCATGAGCATTCCCATAATTGAAAGTAATAAAATAAAATTTAAAAATTTAAATGGGTAAGAAATATCTTTAAAGTGTCCAACATCCTTAGCAATCTGAGAAATGCAAATTCAAAGCACTTTGAGATTTCAACTTATTCGGAATCCCAGTCCGAATAGCTGGGATCAGCAGGACAGCCAGCAGCAAACAGTGGCGTGGATGTGATGAAAGGACACTCTCATTCACTGTTCTGGGGTTGAAAACTGGTACAGCCACCAGGGAAATCAGTATGGAGAAGTCTCAAAACCTAAAAGCAGGCCTACCATATGACCCAGGGGGGAAATATTCCATTGTTTTCAGAAAACATATTTTATTTATTTGTAGAACTTATCAGTCATCATTTGTGACCCTTCCTGGAAATATGACAAGTTAATGCCAGAACTGAAATATATTACAAGAACTCTAAGGGTTGGTAGCAGCTAAATGTTTGTTGTTTCTTTTAGGACTTTTGAAACATAATTGTCTTCCTTATTTCTTTTTTTGAACCTTATTTTATTCTCTTCTCTAAAATTGTCATATGGTACAAATGCTAGTTTTTTAAGTGTTACACTATTAGATAAAAAAAAAAATGCATTTCAATGTCAGAAAATCTTACGGAGCTCTTCTTACGTTAGTTAGGGACTTTATTTCCAATCTGGCCAACCAGGGAACTCAGCCCGTTCTTAGTGGGTGGGCGTCCTAGAGTGTGGGGGTTAGTAGTGTAGGTTAAACAGGAGGGCTGCTGGCTGTGGGAGCCGCAATGGCTGTCTGATGTTAAACTAGGTCAAATCTTGTTGCAGCTGTAGCCAGGAAATTCAGAAAAGAGATTCAGGCAAAATCTTGCAGGGAAAAGAAGGCTCATTGATTCCTTCAATCTATATTTAAGCAGAAGATGAATTGGTTAGGAATATAGGCCTTAAGGGCATGAACGATTAGGAAAGGCGTTTGTGGAGGAAGTGAGCCTTGTCTTAAAGACGGCAAGAATCAAAAAAGCTACAGAGATATGTGAAATATTTAGAAGCAAGGGAGCAGGGCACCAAATATAGATTCATGGATGAACTTAGTATTAGGGCGAGGAAGGCAGCCGTAGGAGGAAGGACAGGGTGTTTGTTAGGGTTCTGGGGAATTAGATTGAAGTTGTCTTTTGTTTCTTTGGAAGGTAGGCATGGAGTCGGAGAAGTGCCTGAGGTCAGTCATGGGGAATACTTTCAGAAGGAAAATGTGTGGAAAGTGAAGGCAGATGGAACAGATGCAGGGAGGGGCTGAGCTATGGTGAAACCTCAGTTGATCTCCGTGGCGAGCTCTGAGGCTAGAATGGCTCTGTGCTATTGTTTCATACCAGGGTGTACTCTGTGGCTTGCCCTGAGAAAGTAAGGCTTTGGCAAGGGACTCTTCTGCTAACAGCAACTGTCTAGAGAGGAGACTCAGACAGCAGGGGTTAGCCTTCCGTCATCTCAGAATGGGGAATAAATTCGTGATCCTTTTCAGGGTTCACGAAAGTCATCAGGGGTGGATGTTAGTGTCCATCCCTGGGTAATTAGGATCACCACGGACAGTACAGAACCTGAGGACAGGTTAGGACTGGAATCATGAATATAACATCAAACAGCAGGAGTGGTGGTGTAGCTCAGTTGTAGAATGCTAGCCTGTCAAGAGCAAGACCCAGAATGCAGTCAGTAGCATTGCAAACAACAACGAACTCTTTAAAATTAGAGAGACTCGGCAGTGCCAACCTTTCCTTCTGCCTCAGGCTCCAGTATGACCTGTGAGGAGAGCACCTTAGAATCATGACATTTGTCAGGTTGGAGGCGGGAAACCACCCCAAATTTTATTTTATTTTTTTTTGTACTTACTTTCAGTAGCAATACATTTGTAACATTAGATAAATATATATTCATTACAGGAAATTTCTGTAGTCAAAATCTGACAAATAGACTTCTGTTTGCAAAAGGGAAAGAAAAAAAAATAACCCAACATCTAAAGTCAGCCTAGCTTGTATGGGAAATATAAGCCCTCCACAGAATTTGGCACGTGACTCAGTGGCTTAAGTAGCATCTTTAGTGTTCAGCTTCTCCTTTGCTGTGCCTGTCTTTACTCGGGTATCGGCTTCCTTCATGTACTGACTTTCCTTGTGGTGAAAGACACGGCAGAGTATTCCTGAACCACCCATTGTCAGTCAACCTAGTCCAGAGGAAATAGATGACTTCTCTTCCTCTGAAGACCCAACAAAATCATTATGTGGTTGGACCAGAACCTCAGATATATGGCTGTATTTCTGTGAGCAGGTAGATGGGTAGCTGACTGGCTGAGGTACACAAGTCATACGTCTCAGTAAGAGACCATTCAACACAATTAAATGGGACAATGAACTACGACTTGCCAAGACTGGTAGAGTAACTCCCAGGAAAAATATAGTACAGGAACATATATTTCTCTTTTTCTGTCTGATTTATGTCTATGCAAATGTATAATTATAGTGTTGCACTTAAATACATATTCATACTATAATATGTACTTGCACTTTTAAAATATGCAAGTACTTCATGAATACTGCTTATAGCAAATTCCACAGGCTATATTGGATAAATCTGCACTTGTTTATTATTATTTCTGTTCTTCAGAAGAAAATATTTCCCTCTCAAAAGATATCCACTGCTAGGTTCTTTTAAACCGTTCTATACAATTGGTGATTTGCTACATGTAAACACATTATTTTTGTGTAACAACTGCATGGCGTTTGTGCTTTTTAAGACATAGCTGATATAAAATTATCTACCGGATGGATGTTTTGTTTCCAATATTTAATACAACAAACTAGGCTGCAGTGAAAATCTTTGCATAAATGTTTGTAGCAGCAGAGGGTTACTATGAATCAAAGAAATCTGAAAATTAAGAATTCATTTAGACAAATGCATTTATTTCAGTAAAAGACCTTAATTATACTTCTCCCCCAAATGGTTTAACATGGTAACTTTTGCATGTGTTATATGTTCAAATTTCATACAAAATTATGGCTACTTTTATTAAAAATCAGTAACTTAATTTTTTAGTTTGGTATTAGAATCATAATGCTATATCATTATTTCCTTTTTAGCATACTTTATGTTTGGAATAAAATGCCAATCTGTTTTTAATGTTTTCAGAACTTCTATAACTCTAGCTCACTTACAATTCCTTTTGATTTTTTGAACCAATTTTTAAAATTCCACAGAAGATCCCTTTTAGATGATACAGTTTTAAAAACTGATTTGACAAAAACATGCCATACAGTTGTCACCTTTTATCTATCAACGTACTGTTTTCTCTCTTCAAAGACACGGCTAGTTGCTTACAATATTTAGTTACAATTAAATTATGGCCATTACTGATTTGAACAGACTCATTTTCTTATTAAATTTCCTAACTGATTTTGCTAATAAAGTTTTCTAATTGATTTCTACCTACTGATGTTACTAAAATCCTCTGATGATATAATGCACCATGCAGTTCTTCATTCCCTTTTCATTAGTATCTGATATTTATCAGTCTTTCTGGATATTCTTTGCCCCATACAGACAAAGACCCTCTCCAGCATCAGCTTTCACAGGACTTATGCTGAATGTTGGCAAACATTTGTCGCTTAGTGCAGAGAGGGAAAAGGAGAAATGTGAGAGGCTTCCACCCTGAATGCTCCCACTGAGGCATGCCTGCTGAGTGCTCCATTACTTGCTGCTGGCTCCATCTTGTTCCTTTCAAATCACCAACTCTAGGGGTGGATATCTTTTGGAACCTCTCCTAATCTTTCTTGCAGGATTCCCTCTGAATGTATTTTGGACTGTGATTTACATTTTTTCTTTTGTATTCATACTTTCTTGTCTACCAAAAGTTCTACTTATTCATAAGCACAATAAATCATATGGATATCTGTATGTGTATATGTACATATTTGTACATACATACATAAATACACAAATGCATACATGAGACTTATAAATGTTGATTAGAAGCCCATTTTCCTGTTGGTCCCCTCATTAAATTCTCTATCTTTCCTTGTTTTGAAAGACTGGGTTTTTTTTGGGGGGGGTTGTCTTTTGTTTGTTTGTTTGTTGTAGATTTGTCGATGTTATTGTATGGGTATTTTGCTTACGTGTATGTCTGTGTTCCATGTGCATGCAGTTCCAGCAGAGGTCAGAAGACGGCATTGGATCCGCTGGAACTGGAATCACAGAAGGTTGTGAGTCTCTATGTGGGTACTGGGGACCAAACCCCAGTCCTCAGGAAGAGCAGACCACTGACTGAGCCATCTCTCCAATCCCCCAAAGGATGTTTTATTTCCATAAAATAAAATTTCAAATCTTATTGAAATTTTAATAGAAAATTTTATGTTTATAGTTTAACTAAGTATGATTTATGTATACTTAATATCATCTTCTTACCAGTAGGTTTAAAAGAACTTAGCCTTTGTTGGTATCCTTCTATCTATCTTTTGGTGAATTTCTTTCCATAAAGCTCTTGCATATTTCTTCTGTGATTTATTTGTAAGTGCCTTGTTTTTTTCTGTTATAGCATGAAGGGGTTTGTTTTAAAAAACATTATTTCAAAGTTGAATATAGCTGTTATTTCGGAAGGTGGTTGTTTAGTTTCTTCCATTTTCTTTCATTTCTATTGTTCAATATGAATATGCTTACACTGTTTTCCAGCTCATTAATCCCCTTTTTACTAGATGCAGCATGCTGCTAAGCCTACCTATTGAGTCCTAAATTTCAATATTTTATATTTCAGTTCTGACTGTCCATTTGAGTGACCAACCTCCAAAATCTGGGTCATCATCTGGTTTTCTTTTGTCATTTTTTTTCTCTTGATGTTTGTCACGTGGGTCCTGTGCCTCAGCCTTCCTGGTAACTTGTAACTGAATGTAAGACTTTGTTTTAGAAATTGTTGGGAACTCCAGATGTTGCCATTTTCCATAAGAGAAGATTCTTTCTTCTTCTGCCACGAAAATGGAACGTAGAGATGATTCCCTTGATTTAACCAAAGACTGAATCTGGGTCCACCCCCAGCTACATTTTAGGTAAGACCCAGCCTACATAATTTCCCCTTGCCACGAGGCTGTGGTGTTTTTTTCCCCCTTTGGAAAGTTTCTCCTGTTACATGAAGCTATTGAATTGGACAAATATGCTAAGTGGAAATAAGCAATGTGTTTGAGTTCCCTACCAAATTTCCTTATTCTGGTCCCATACAACTCCAACAAGGTCTAATTCTAATCATAAGCTTCTGTGTCATCCAATATTAGCATGTTCATCCTACAGAGGAGCCCATCAGTGGCAAGTATTCACTCCTGCTGGACACATTAACTCCAAAAGGCTTCTATTCCAGGCAAGTATGTTTGC
>CABHPP010144062.1:2785-43643 GCA_902168425.1 Peromyscus attwateri
CTTCTTCTTCTTCTTCTTCTTCTTCTTCTTCTTCTTCTTCTTCTTCTGTTTTTCGAGACAGGTTTTTCTCTGTGTAGCTTTGCACCTTTCCTGGAACTCACTTTGGAGACCAGGCCTTGAATTCACAGAGATCCGCCTGCCTTTGCCTCCCGAATGCTGGGATTAAAGGCGTGTGCCACCACCACCCGCTCTCTTTTCTAATACTAGAAAAATTCCCTTCTACTCTGACATGGCTACATCCTTTCAACTTCTTCTTAATGTGTAATATGTTTCTGTACGTTTCAAATAAAAGGACTTTTGATACGTTTTAATATAGTACTTAATGCAAGAGAAGGAAGAAATTCCATGAGTCTTCAAAGGTGAAGCTAGTACGAGAACATGCTGTTTAAAATCCTAGAAATCTGACACAAATTCTCATTATGCCAATCAAATGATATCATAATGGAAATGTCAAGTGTCAAGAATATCAACAGCATCAAACTAAAAGCACCATTGTCAACACCAATAAAATGTAGAGAGTCTACTTCATGGAAAGCAAAGAATTTTATTACTTCATGTGAAGATTTCTATTCTAGCCCATAATCAGCATATGTTCCTATCCATTTGTTGTCTTTCTTACAAAAAGATTGATGTAAACATTAAATAGATATTTGCTGAGATGATTTGTATAACTTATACAGAAATAGATGAAATGGTCTGAGTTTTATTTTGAGCATTTTAAAGAATCAAAACACATCATAAATGTTTGGTTGCTAGTAAATATTTAGTATAGTAATGACAAAGCATTGACCTCCAAGTCTGAAACCCTAAATTCAAATCCTGATGGTTCAAATATACTATCAAAAATAATTTTCCTAACTTCTTTGAGCTTTGGTTTCTCATTGTACCTCAATAATTATCACTATGTGTAAGGCTTTTACATATATAATAAGATAATGTTTGTCAGTCTTTCCCAGGTGTAAGATCGGCAAGATATAGTAATGACTGGCCTTGAAAGATAAACCTGCTAGTGCAATAATGGAACAAATATTATGGGAGTAACCAACAACATTCTGATGGGATTTAAAAGCTGTCCCACAAGATAAGATGGAACTCATCCCTGGTAGTATTAACTGGACCAAAAATCTATGACTGCCTATGACATAGGCCCTAGGGTAGAACCTAATACTATTATTATGCTAAATGGACAAGGTAATAAACTGACCCCTAAGTTTGTATCTTTATACCCATAGATTAGTGCATCTCCCAACCCTCATCAGAGAAGCTTATTTTTTATAGTAAAGAGCAATTAACACAGAGACTGGTCAATGTGCAGAGACTGAGAGCATGTATAGTATTCAGTTATAATCAGCACTGTCTCCAAGGTTCATGAATCATCACAGAAGTGGGGGTACAGAAAGATTGTAAGAGCAAGAGGAGTAAATTTCTGCAGGAAACCAATATTCAGCAGATATGATTGTATTGGTGCTACATATATAGGACATGTACATGAACATGACTGTAGCTAGAGTTTTTCTGGCTGGCCCATAGTCAGGACAAATCTCTCTCACCCGCCAGTCCCGCAGCTGCTTAGACCCAATTGAATAAACACACAGAGACTTATATTGCTTATAAACTGTATGGTTGCAGCAGGCTTCTTGTTATCTATTTCTTCTATCTTAAATTAACCCACTTCTATTAATCTATAAGTTGCCGCGTGGCTCGTGGCTTACAGGTACCTTACATCTTGCTTTCCATGGCAGCGACTGGCAGTGGCTCTCTTCTCAGCCTTCCACTTCCCAGAATTCTCTTCTCTGCTTGTCCCGCCTATACTTCCTGCCTGGCTACTGGCCAATCAGCATTTTATTTATACAGACCGATATCCACAGCACATGCCAGTCAAAAGTCCCAGAATGGATGGGGGAGAGGCTCATGATATCCCTCCTAGAATAGGATCTTTTGCCATTGATGTCTGCTGGGAGGAAGAAAGTCAGTTTTCTTCGGGGGATGTGGTTCTTATTAGGGCCTCCCTCAGTCTACCCATGCTTCAGTAAATAGTCATATACTCATGCTTACTAGGTGAAGTCAGTTTTTTAAAAAAGCAGATAAATTTGCAAGGGAAATGGTTGTGAAGAGATTGAGGAGAAACTAGAGGGATTCATAAGTGAGTGGATTTGATCAAAATACATGATATTCATGCATTAAATTTTCAATTTAAAAAACCCTCAACTCTAGCCATACATACTATCAGAACCACATATATTTTTAGAAATATAGTGCTTGTAGTTTTAAATGAAAATATTAATTCTATGACCATCTCCTTAATTCAGATAACTCCATGGAAAATTTGAAGTTTGACAGTTTCCAATATCACATAAGAAAAATCTTTATTCCAAACTTCCAATATTTTAGTTTGGCGCCCCTGCCCAGCAAAGGGCTAATGGCTATCCAAGAATTCAATCTCTGATAAAACTCTTCCTAACTTTCTTAAAGATTCTTGGGTCTAGCTTCTGAAATACAAACCTGCATATATTCGTATACGTGTATACATATTAAGCAAGTTTCTCCAAAAATCACCAATGTTTTTGACTTTTACTGTAATTCTAATTTCAGTTATTTTAAAATGGCTTTGGTTGTGGTGCTAAAATATTTCAAAATAAGTAAAGAAACACAGTACTCTGTTATTTGCCATGAATGAAAACAAAATCCATCAGACCATATAATTTTTAAAACTATTTGTGGATCAGACAACAACTGCTATGAGCATGCATGAATCATTGAATTATTCAGCACCAACCGAGCATGACTCTAATTCTTTCAACGGTCTCTTAAAAAAAATAAGTTATTTTCCAGCTGAAGTTTAATTGGTAGTAAACATCACTTTTAAATTATAGAGGAGAAACAATCTTTCTGAAAGTTTATATGTACATACAGGCACACATATATGTATATACACATATGTATGCATACTTGTTACAGATACAAGATACATACAACTCCAGAGGTAAGCATGTGTGGACATGAAGCCTCCACTTTATGTTCACAGGGGATTGTTCAAGCATGATCTCAAGATAACAAAACCCACAAGTTTTCAAATCCCTTCTATATAATGGCATGGAATTTCCAGATTCCACACATATCATCCCTTGTACTATAAATTGTCTCTGGATTTATCCACATAATAGTTAATGGACTTAGGGTACTGTGCCAATATTTATTTAAGTATTATTTAGGAAGTAATGGCCAAAAATGCCTGCATACATTCCAATAAAAATACAACGTTCTGTTTCCAAATATGTTCCACCCACAGTCGACTGACTCCCCAGATGTAAAACGGTGATTATGGAGTGTCAACTGTTTTCACACACATACATATATGCACAGTAAGATTTTTAGATACAAGGAAGAATGTGCCTCATGGGGGATACTTAAATAGCTCCATCTTGCCTTTGAAAGTAATCATGTCTTTTGATGAGCAAAACTGTGAACACAGTAGTGCTAGTCAGTAACACAGTATCAGTGGGACAAGTGTTGGTGTGAAAAGCCCAAGAGCTACTGAAGAACTTTTGGTGCAGAGAGGGAAGCTGGGTAAGGACACATAAGAAAAAGTCTTGCGCTCCCCCTAGAGGCTGGTACGTGCAGGTGCTTCTCCAAGATCCCCCACCCTCACCCCCTTACTCCTGAGATCAGAAAAACAGAAGTATCCTTAGAAAGAACAACTCACTAGCAGGAGGTTTTCTTGTTTTTATCTAATACTTTTAATTGTTTCTTAATTGACCTACTGGAAAAACAAATAGGAAGTATGGTTCCTGAAAACCCAGTAACAGTTCCCCACAGAACTTTATAATACCAGAACATTAGCTGAATAGATACAGCCATGTATTTGTGTGACCCCCACAGCAAACAGTTAATGAACTGACATTTTCTTTTTTCTAATAACACATCATGCTACGTCCAGGAGACAGTATAAGTCTAGAGGACAGCCGATGGTATTAGAGATAAGAATGACTATCCCGTCACTCTATAAAACAAATTTTGAATCATCATCTATTCAGTCATCTGTCTACACAGAGTAAGGAAAATTCTGTAAACTTTATTTTAAAAATTCTGTTAAAGAATGCCCATGTAATTCTTCAAATATGAGAGGAGTCCGTCTGCCTTTCCTCTTCCCTCCTCTTTTAGTTTTTGGAATCTTCCTGGCAATGTGGTATTTTTTTTTTGTACCTTTTCCCAATCATCTTCTTCCTGGTAGGTCTCAGTAACTAAGAGTGTCCCTTAACACCCGTAAACATGGACTCCCCACCCCTGAATACCTGACGCGTGTCTTTTTAAATTCATTGAAACTGCAGAGAATTTTAGAATGCCAAAATACTGGCATTAAATAAAGAGTGCAAATAAAACATGATGGCTGAAGCCGCTTACATTCTTCAAAACAAATCCTGTCATTATGTGAGAATATTAGAAGTACAAAGCATAAAATTGCCAGGTCTGAATTCATTGCTGCCTCCCACAGAACAGAGTGTTATCTAGGGAAACAGGGAGGGCGGGAGGGACAGAAAAGAACAATAGTAAGTTTTTGTGTGTTCAGTTTTGTGTATCTCTAGTATATATTCACTCACTCTAATTGTCTAGAGTCCACCTCCTGCGAATTGACAGATATTTGTGTAAACACATTAAGAGTTCTCTTGTGATTTATTGCTTGGTTTTTAAAAATACACCCCAAGCTCATGCCTTTTAGCAACATCTTGTTATTTTTTTCTCTCGAGGTTTGGTGGGTTGACTGGCTCAGTTAGAGACTCTCAGTTGTGTATAAGGAGACTTCGGATGGATGATGGCTCAGGTTACTCGAGGAGGTGTCCTGCTCACAGAGCAAGGATTGCTATGTTGCTTGTCTTTTCTGCGGGCTCAAAGTACTGTTAACCACAGGATCCACACACAGTCCTGGTGTGGTGCTTAGACTTCTCACCACATAGCATATGGATTGTAGGGTGAAAAAAAACGGCTCCAAATCAAGTACTATACGAGGCCGAGGAAGAAGTCATACAGCTTTTTATGGCTTCATCTTGAAAAAAAAAATCTGACACCACTTTCTCCAAGACAATCAGCCAAGAAAATCATGAAAGTGCTCCAAGTCTAAGAGGAAATGCAACACAAGCAATGTGTTTCAGTGCCCGTGATAAGGAAGAGCATACACAGACAGGCAGAAAACAACTGATGATAGCTAAGACTTCCACAAACTACCACATAATAAGAGTTGTAGCCCTATGATTTCCATTGCTTAGAAAACATTTTTCTATTGTCACAAATTGACACATGCTCTTCATGAGTAACAAGCTAAATCAACACAATTTTACAGTGATGGTATATTACAACTCCCAGGCAATCTCTGAAACTTCTCTTTTTCCCGTTAACATTCAATCACTATGTTTAATATTGCTTGTACAAACTATGTCTGCCCACCCACCGAACTCAACTTTTAGTTCCTTGCATTCCTAACATCCTAATTTTAAACTGTGTAGACTATGTCCAAGGATAGAGCCTATGTTTTATACCGGATTTATAACAGGCAAAGCTCCAAGCAATTTCATGGTCTTTTATTCTTGAAAATCAAACTCAAGCTGCTTTCTTTTTATTTGTGCAACAGCACAGCAAGACTCAATACTTCCTCCATCCCTAAGCCACCAGTATTGAATGTTGAATAAATGAAGAAATAAATAAGTTTTCAAACCCTCTAAAAATGGTATGCCCATCTTATAACATGTGTATCTTGCTTCAACTTTGTTCTGTCTCAGAATTAAATTAACCTGAATACAGAATAAGCTTTGCTCCTAAGTTAACATTCCTTATTTTTATTTCTTATTTCATTCTATAACTTGTTTGTCCCTAAGTGTACCTAATCAGATGAAACATTCATGAGTATCATTCTGCTATCAACATCTTCTCCCTGAAGACAATGGATTACCAAATTAAGCCTGCTAGAGAGAACCTAAAAATCAATTTCTATTCAGAGAAATATCAACTTAGACCAATAGATACAATGGTGCTTTGCTTGAGTGGTGGACCTCATAGGCAAAGTCAGAAAAGGATAGTTTGGATGAATTTTCCTTCAACATGAAGTTTTCATTCCTAGTAGAACTATGCCACAGATAACATGATTTTTGTATTTAAGAACATGAATAAATAGGTTCAGGCTCAAGCAGTACATGGTTACTTTTACTACCAACAAGTTCTCAGCAAGGAAAATTTGAAGTTTTTATGGTACTGATGCTGTATCTCTGCTTGGGCATCCATCCATCCTAAGGGAAAAGCAAAGTATAGAAAAGACCTTGAGAGCCCAAGAGGAAACACAGTGCCACTTGCTAGTACACAGCCCATTACTTATGTAAATGCAGCAAGAAAGAGACAACATATAATAACGCTTTCCTTTGTGTAAAGATGCAAAAGATATAAATCTTTTACAAATGTTTCAAATCAACAATGTAATAACAAAAGAGGAGGTACAAGAAGAAACTGGATCTTTCCCATATGGTTGCCTCTACTACTCAAAGGAAATATTTTTAATTATCAATTACCACAGAAACACAAATTTTTATTTTAAAGTATAACTTACATTTCAATTATATGCATGTGTTTGCATTTGTATATTGGTTGTGTGCATGTGAGTGTAAATGCCTATGGAAACCAGAGGACAGTAAGCTCCACTACAGCTGGAGTTACAGGTGATATGTTGCTGTAGAATAATCCTTCTGTACACTGTGAAAATGTGTTGCTCTCATTATTCATAAAAAGCTGATTGGCCAATAGCTAGGCAGGATTTTTGAGGCAGAAAGAATGCTGGGAAGAAGAAGGGTGGAGTCTGAGGAGTCTCAAGCAGATGCAAAGATAAACAAGATCAATGGCAGTGTTAAAAGAAGGTACCACCATGTGGCAGAGTGTAGATAAGAAATATGGGTTACATTCCCTATGATGGGATGCCTTGCTCAGGCTTGATGCAGGGGGAGGGGATTGGTCCTGCTTTAACTTAATGTACCAGGCTTTGTTGACTCCCCTTACCCTTTTAGAGGAGTGGGTGAGGGGTAGGTTGGGGAGGAAGGAGGGGGTGGGTAGGACTTGAGGTGGGAGGGGGAACTGTGGTTGATATGTAAAATGAATAAAACAATTTAAAAAAATAAAAAAAAGAAATATGGGTTAATTTAAAATGTAAGAGTTGGCTTGTAACAAGCCTGAGCTATCAGCTGAGCATTTGTAACTAATAATAAGTTTCTGTGTGCTTATATTTGGGAGCAACTGCCGGGACACAGAGAAACTCCACCTATAAATGGTGTCCATACACCTGGCACCTACATCCACATAAGAGTTGAGAAAACTAAAAAAATAAAAAATAAAAAAAAAAAGATTCTAAGAACACAAAAACAGAGCCAAATATGGTTTCCTGATAACCTCCTTTTCTTGGGTAGGCTCTATACTAATGGCAAACAGAGGCACAGCTCCTTTAAGAGACAACTTCCTTGTCTTTGTGCTACCTGCTAGTGAGAACAGCTCTTATAAGAGGCCCTGCTACTGAACACTCAATGGGGTTTATGAGCAGTGGGCAGTGCACTACTTGGTGGCAGCAGGACCCAGGAACTTCCCAGAGCTGGGGCGGTAAATGTGGCCCCTGACCCTATACCTCCTCCATGAAGCTTGGCTCTCAGGGAACCAAGAGGGGCAGAGCCAGCCACCAAAACAGAAGTGGAGGTCCTAGCCAAGACGTTTAGTAGTTTAAAGGCTCATGTGGTCAGAAAAAGATTACAGATATACATTAAAGACAGATTCAGATGGGAAAATCCTCAAAACAGGTTACAGGGTGTCTAAAAATGTACAAAGGCTTGGGAGAGAAAAAAATAAGGATATAGACAGTCATTAAAATAAATATATAGTTTTAAAATAATGAAGTAAAGCCCTTAAAAAGGGAGTAAAGTAATATAAAAGAAAAAAGTCATATAAAGATGGAAAATACACAGAGAGTATGGATCCTATATGTTATTGTATTGTCTTTAACATTTTTTGGCTGCTAAGAGACACTGGATCATAAAAGCTGCTATATTAAACCAATCTATGTATTTAAAAAATATCTGACTTCAAAATTTAAGTCAAAATGTGTGTTGCTTTGGGGGAGAGATTATGCTTTTATTTTTCACAGGAAATGAGAACCTGTGGATTCATTCTGAGTTAAGGAAAATCAGGTGTGATTAGGGAATACTCCCTGAAATCCTGGCTACAGACATGAAAGACAAACCTAGAAGAACTACAAGACACATAACATATATTTTTACCTGTTTAAACATAAAACGAAAAAATCATCTTCAACTTACTGTGCATGCTACATATTCCATACTTGTAATATATATTACTTTTAAAGGTCTATGTATTTTCAGAACAAGGAGACCAACCATCAATGAAAATGGATGACCCAGGTGATCCAGCATTTCAAATGCCTCTGTTACAGACTCCTCAAAATTCTACATCCAAAACAGCCTCAAGGCTGCTGGCTGAGATGGTCCATCTCACGGACTACTCCAGCCAGTCCAATTTTCTCAAGGTTCCCCCAAAGATACCAGTGCCTCCAGACAGCAGGAAATAGTCTAGAGAATGATGCCCAATATTCCTAAAATATTGGTTATAAATGTTTGTTTTCATTTGGGGGTGTAGTTACAAGGTGTTATTGGAAATGGTAAAAAAAAAAGCTGAACAAAGGATATTAGATTCAGAGATATTGTTCTGAAAAGAAAAAGAGTGATTATAGAAATGATAGGATAAAAGGGTAGATTATTGGGTCTACTTTAATCTAAAAAACAACTATTAATCTAAAAATATTTTACAATGGTATATATTTTGGTTTATTGATTAAAGTTATTTTTGCTATATAGTATGTATGTTTCTACTCTTCTTTGGGGTATTATGTTTATGCAGCTCATTTAAAAATATAATGAATAATTAAGAAATATAGATTATTAGTCATCTGTAATAGTCAAACTTATAGTCATGTTAGGTATGTTTTCAAGGTCATACACAAACACTTCAAAGACCTATAGGATATGGAATTTAATATGTTTAATAACCTAAAGCTTTTCATGACAATGAGACATATCTGCTCCTGTCAGCACCAATGTACTTCAAAAGATGATGAATAACCTCTCTATGGAGTTTGCCTTCTTTATGGCAAAAGCTGCTACCCATTTGGGCAAAAAACTGCCCTTGCCTCAGTTGCAGACAGAATGTCCAAACTGGACCACCAGGACACAAAGTGACTACAAAACTTTGCCAAGACAATGTAGGACAGTCTTACAAAATTCCCTGCTTCTCAGAAAAGTCTGTCAGATATACTAGGCCAATAGGCCAAAGATAGATGCCCCACCTACAATGTGTATGTCGGGAGCCAAACGCAGTCTTCTGAAAGAGCAGAAAGTACTCTTCACTGCTGAGCCATCTCTCCAACCACTCCTACTACACGCTCTTAAAGTGTACATTACCATCAATTCATCATTACTTTCCTATTCCATTCATGAAGGGGAGTATGGGGTGTTTACATATAATCTGTGTGAGTGTGTACACACACATTTCAGTGTACATGTGGAGATCAGATGGCAAATTTTTGAGTTAGTATTTGCTTTCTTCCTTTGTTTTGAGTTGGAGTCTCTCTGCACTGAGTAATATTGGTTATTTGGCTGCAGATTTCCATTCAATCCTCCTGCCCTCATCTCTTTTCTCCCAATAGAAGTATTGAAATTATACATATGCACCAGTACATCTGGCTTTTCACATGAGTCTTAGGAACAACTCAGGTGGTCAGACTTGCATGGGTAGTGCTTTTACCTGCTGAACCATCTCTCTGGCTCCTGTGGCCTTCACTTAACATACTGCCCATATTCAAGGAATCTTTTGTTCAGACAAGTAATTTTGTAACTCATTATAGGACATTATCCAAACAATGAGTTTATCAATTCATCAATAGAAAGTAGTAATAGATATTATTCCTTTATACAAGTTCTCAGTATGTAGCAGAGGCCGCCCTCAAACTCACAATACTCTGCTTCAGGGTTCTTAACACTGAGATTATAGGCATGCACCACCTCACCATACCAGGAACCAATAGGTTCTTCAGTATTTTAGATGATGTCTTTATTTTATTTTATTTTTATTTTTTTCTTTTTATTGTAACTTTATTGTTTTCTGATTTTCTGAACTTTAAAAAGACACGTAAAAAATTTTGTCTGGAAGCTATTTTCATATGCAATTATTTTTTGCATCATCTTAAATAGTAATCTATAAGCAGTAGATTTGTATCTCTCGTGTAACAAAAGATATTTTTTCCTATTTTCTACTAACTGAATAAACTATGTAAACTGGCTGTTTAAGTCACACTGTTTAAAAATGCTTATTTTTGGTTGTGAGCCTCAGCCTTTCTAATAGCTGAGCCATCTCTCCAGCCCTAAAAGTATTTAGTAGGTGGCAACTGTAGTATGCTTTTTCTATTACCTGTACCAATCATTCATAAAAATTTCTGGTGTTTCTCTACCACCTGTTTGAGAATAATGTTAGAAGAATCAGCACAATTGAGATAATATAATCACACCATTTCCCCTTTCCTTTCCTCCCTCCAAATCATGACCTCTTTTTTCATTAATTATTGTTATATGCATATATGTTTATATATATGCATATATATATTTCTAAAAACAACATGTTCAATTTGTATAACGTTACTTCTATGCATGTTTTCACTTCTGACCACTTGGTATGAGAAACCAATTGGTGAGCTTTCTTACGAAGAGAACTACTTCTCCCTCTCGCAACATTCCTTATTTGTATGGAGTTCTTTGTGTAGTGTCCAGGGCTCTTGGGATTTCCGCCATCGACTTCTACATGTTCATTGTTTTTGTTCTTATTCAGCTCATATTTTGAAAGACATGTTTGTAAGATTCTTTGGGTGTAGTTTCTGACATTCCTAGGAGACAGTCTCAGAGAGAACTCCCTGATCCTCTGGCTCTTACAGTTTTTTTTAACTCGTTTTCTGCAATGTTCCCTGAGCCTTAGATACAGGAGTGTTTGGAGATGTATTCACTGGGACTGGGCTCCCCAACTCTACCATTTCCTTAAGTTGTGCTATTCTGCAATGGTCTACATCTGCTGCAAAGAGAAGCTTCCTTGTTGAGGGGTTGATGGCTACACTTATCTGTGGGTATAAAGACAAAAGTTTAGAATGTAGGTACAGATTATGCTGGTTTAGTACAGTGGTAGTTCTAGATTCTCCTCTAATATCCACAATTTCACTGGCCTTGGGTTGTAATAGTACTTTCTCTTTGGGACTGCTAGCCTGCAAATGATGATGTGGAGACTTATTAACTGTGAAAGCTTGGCTTTAGTTTAGGCTTGTTCCCCCAAGCTCTTATAACTTAAATTAACCCATTTATATGTATATATGTTCTGTTGTGTGGCTCATTACCTCATCTTTCTGTACTGCCCATGCTGCTTCCTTCACATCTGGCTGGCAGCTCTGCTTTCTTCCTCCCATAGTTCTCTCTCTGCTCAGAAGTCCCACCTATATCTCCTGCCAAGCAATTGGCCATTCAGCATTTTATCACACCAATCACAGCAATGCATTTTCACACAGTGTACAAATATTTTACATTTTCCTCTTTTTGTCTAAATAAAAAGGAAAGGTTTTAGCCAGACATGGTGGCACATACCTCTAATCACAGCACTCAGGAGGCAGGGGCAGTCATATCTCTGTAAGTTTGTGGCCAGCCTTGAAAAACAAAACAAAATAAAAAAAGGAAGTTTTTAACTCTAACATAGTAAAATTTTATGCAATTAGAACAATTATCAGGAAAGAATTATATTCACAATGTCCAGTCCATTTGTATTTGGCATATTTGGAGAAAATGCTCTATTGTTTATCTTATCTTGATGAATTTAAAGTTTTATCCCTAAACCGTTTTTTTTATCATAATGTGTACTACCATCTTAAAACTATCTTTTTAGACCTCAAAACATTTTCTTAGATAAACAATTTAAGCTTTTGTGTCTCTCAACCTTATACACTTTATACCTCTTTTGTGTGTGAATTTCTTTCTTGAATTTCATAATAAGGAAAACTATAACTATCTCTGCTGTGGGATGTTCTGTATGGCAAATGTGTTGCTAATAAAGCACTGATTGGCCAGTGGCTAGGCAGGAAGTAGGCGGGACTAACAGAGAGAATTAAAAGAGCAGGAAGGCAGAAGGAGTCACTGCCTGCCAGCCTGCCAGCCAGCAACCGCCAGGACAAGCAGCATGTAAAGATGCCGGTAAGCCACGAGCCATGTGGCAAGGTATAGATTTATGGAAATGGATAACTTAAGATATAAGGACAGTTAGCAAGAAGCCTGCCACAGCCATATAGTTTATAAGCAATAGAAGTCTCTGTGTTTCCTTGGTTGGGTCTGAGTGGCTGTGGGACTGGCAGGTGAAAGAGATTTATCCTGACTGTGGGCCAGGCAGGAAAACTCCAGCCACATATCTCATCTTCAACTCCATCAGAGACCAAGAAGGATATAATATTACCTAAGTAAACAGGAAGTATAAAGCAAGCAACTTCCAAAACTATAGAAATGACAGAAACAGCTGGATGCCTGGACAGTCATCCAAGGTTCCTCTGCAATATTGGGGCATCCATCTTTGGCCTACAGGCCTATAATGTCTGACAGACTTTTTTATGAAGCAGGAAGTTTTTGAAGGCCTGTCTTACCTTGTCTTGGCAAAGTTCAGCAGTTGCCTTCTTTTGTGTCTTGCTTGTCCAACTTAGACAACACACAATCAGCAGTTGAGGTAAGGGCAGTTTCTTGCCCAAATGGGTAGCTTTGTCATATTGAAAGCAAACTCCATATGGAGGTTCTTCAATGCCAATCATCATTTTTTGAAATAAATTTGAGCTGCCAGGAGCTGACATGTCTCACTCTCATGAAAAGCCTTATGTTGTTAAAACATTTAAAATTCCATATTCTGTAGGTCTTTAAAGTGTTTGAGGACCATCTATCTATATAAAAATATCTCTGTTTGACTTTGAAAACATACCTAACATGACTATAAGCTTGATTGTTATAAATGACTAACTATGAATCTGTATTTCTTTATTATTCTAAATAGATTTTAAGGACCAGAAATTTACTTTACACTCTTAAATGAGGTGCATAAGTGCAATACCTTAAATAAGAATAGAAACATATATACAGTATAAAAAATAACCTTTTATTTGTAAAAATATACAAAAATCCATACCAATGCAAAGTATTTGAGATTAATAGTTGCTTTTTAGTTTAAAATATATTCATTGATCTACCCCTTTATCCTATCATTCCTATATTGGGTAGTTGGCTCAATATTACTACCTTTCTATTCCCAACAGCTCTCAAATATAGTACCACAGTTTTCACTAATCCTAAACAAGTTCACTCAACAGAAGAATTAATTTCAATCAAACTTCTTATTTTTGTAGAAGTGAGCTCACAATTCTCCTTGGAGAACTGCATAACTCTAAGTAACCATCATCCTTCTTCATTGTAATGACCAGGGAACTCAATACTTCATTGAGAAGTTTTGCTGATTTTTAGAAGTTGCCATTCTACAGTTAGCTATGCTCAAATAATTTTTAAGATATGAATTTAAAGTAATTTAAAGAAAAGCAAAAATAGACAAGCATACATCAAACTGAAAATATTCTGCTCACCAAGGAAAAGAATCAATGAGATAAAAATACATACATAATGAGAAAAAATAGTGCAATGTATACATCTGAAAAGAGGTTAATATTGAAAATATATAAGAAACACATAAAGGTCAGCAATAAGGAACAAATTATCTGATTAACAAGTAAGCAAAAAGACTTAACAGACATTTATCAAAAGGAGATATACTAATATCCAAGAGGTATGTTACAAAATGCTCAATTAATGTCTTGTCAAATTAGCAGTCATCAAGAAAATGGAACCTAAAACTACAATGATGAATCACCTCATATCTGGTAAATGGTTGTGATTAAAATGTTGAAAGAGAATCAATGTCAGTGAGAACTTAAGGTTGTAAATTAATGTAGCCACCATGGAAAACATTATGGACAGTCCTCAAAGAACTTACAGAATATCAATACCTCATGAAACAGCATTCCTTCTGCTGGGCATACAGTACACAGATAATAAATAATATCAAAACATCAAAAAGAAGTTGAGGCTTACATGTTAATTGCAGCATTATTCAAAAGAGTCAAGATGTAGAATCAAATTTAGTAGCCATTAACCAATGTCTGAATAAATAAAATCCAACCCCTTAAACACAAAGGAATCTTCCCAGTATTCAAATCTTTTTTTTTTTTTTTTTTTTTTTTGGTTTTTCTGTGTAGCTTTGCGCCTTTCCTGGAGCTCACTTGGTAGCCCAGGCTGGCCTCGAACTCACAGAGATCTGCCTGCCTCTGCCTCCCAGGTGCTGGGATTAAAGGCGTGTGCCACCAACGCCCGGCTTCAAATCTTAAATATTATAGTTCACAACAGTGGACCTAGAACATAATCTGTTACATGAACTAAATAAGCCAGGCATTGACATCACCCACATGGTTTTAGTTTTATGTGGAATTTTAAAATTGTGAACTCATAATTTTGTTCACCATTTAAAGCATAATAGTGGTTCCCAGGGCTGGGAGTGGGAGTATTGAGTGAGTTGTATAATGTGGAGACATGACTGCTTCACAGTGTTGTTGAGGAGAAGGCTTTTATAGCAGATATGAAGGATAGTGCAACCAGAGACATTTGGAAGAGTCCAGAGAAGAGAAAGTAGGAGACTAGCCATGGCCAGTTGACTGAACTGAACCATGAGAGGAGAAAAAGAGAGAAAGAGCAAGAAAGGAAGGGAAGAGAGAGAGCAAAGAAGGCCAAGAAAGGGAACCAAGAGCCAAGATTACACATGGCCAAAATGGCAGGGTTTTATAGGAATGGGAAGCTGGGGAAAGGGAAACTCATGAACTGGAAAAGTTCAGGGTAGGAGGTTGGTGAGCAGAATTGAGAAAAGCCACTGAGTGAGTCTGTAGACTACGATGTGTTTTGGTATGCAAATAAGCAGCACAGATAACCATTTGTCCTTTTGGACCTTATAGGAATATTGGTTAAAATTTTCATTAGGTAGGAGAAACAAGTTCAGGAAATCTGTTGAAAATTATGGAGAGCATTGTTGATAACAATATACAGAATTCTTGATGAATGCTAGGACTGAAGAGTCCTGGTGTTCTTAGCACACACACACACAACTCAGTATTAGGTGAAGTGTTCATGAGCTCTGCTCAGCTGCTCCAGAATCCTGTATCAACACATCACAATCTACACCTTGCATAGTTGCAAGTTGCACCTTTAAAATGTAACTTATCAATAAATGTATTTTAAACTAATGTTCAGGATGCTGTAAATAAACTTGTCTAGTGAAGGCAAAGAAGTACTGTTGAATTAGTAGTATAAAGGGCATAAAATTGTTAAGCCACTGAGATGGTGTTGTGGTTAGAACTGCTTGCTGCCAAGCCTGGTGACCTAATTTCAGTCTCCAGAACCCACATGGTAGACTCCTGAAATCTACATGCATGTTGTGGCATACACACTCACCATGCACACACACACACACACACACACATACAGAAGCACACACTCAGACACACATGCACACAAACACACATTCTGTTACATGCATACATACACACATACACACACACAACAACAACAACAATTTCAAGAACTCTAAAACAGAGCCAAATTCATAACAGATGTAGAAATGCCACCGTGTTAAAGCTTTGTTACATGCTGAGGTGGGGAAAGAAGACATCTACTACACACTAACACACAGCAGAAACATGAAACCCTTCATCAGTTGTCTACCCTCCCCTAGGAGTCCCCAGCTCCTCGCTCCTTCCTTGGCTTCCCATTTAATGCAAACTACTTCTCAAAGCAAACTAGCTCTTAGCAGAACCAAGGCCATCAATTAGCCTTGAACTCTCCCCCACTGGAATGTAATTTGGTGATGCAATCTCTGTCACCCCAGCAAAGGCAAGAAGTGGGGGTCTCACCTTCGGGTGCTTTCACTTTATTACAGAACTTACTGCCAAATTCTACAGACACAGTCCATTTACACATTATTAAAATTGAGTAGTGTTTCTACAATAAAGCTTTGGCTGTATACAAATCATATGCATACTGGAAACTCAGATACTAGTCTACCTCAGGAAGCTCATAATCAAAAAATTTAGGAGCGGTGGACAAATATTTGGTGACCTGGAAAATTAAAATAAGGATTACTTACAATCAACAAAGAGGAGGAGAGAGGATGCTGGAAAAGGAGAAACACATTTTTAATAATGAAAAGGTTAATACCTTTATTTCTTCTGAGCTACTTTGCTTATGCCTTGGCATGCATTTAAGGCACAAAATAAACAGAAAATAAAGGTAACTGTAAGTATGTTCTGTGAGTTTGTGTATCATGTCACCCTCACCCACAGCCACACTAAAACATTTTGCTATGTCCCTAATTCCTTGCATTATTTAAATAGGAAAGACATTATTATCTAGAGTTGCTTGGAAGAAGACAAAGGAATTTGTGGAATAAGGACAGATACCCCAGCGTTGCTGAGAAAGCCTGAGGACTTAAGTGAAGATCCCCAGCACCAAGCAATCCCCTGTGACAGCATGGGGCTGCAATCCCAGCACAAGAGGGAGGGAGCAGAGATGGGGAGAATCCTGAGGGATCACTGGCCCATCATTCCAGTCAGTTGGTGTGGTGGTTTGAATGAGAATGGACCCTATAGACTCATATGAATATGTGGTTCCTTGTTGGTATTTAGGATGGGTTAGGAGGTGTAATTTTGTTGGAGGAAGTATGTCACTAATGCACAGTCTCCCTCTTTCCGATTCCTGCCTGTTTACCAGGATGTAAGATCTCAGCCACTGCTCCAACGCCATGCCTATCTGCTTTAATGATGATCATGAGCTAGCTCTCTGAAAATGTAAGCAAAATTCCAATAAGACATTTTTTTTTTTTTAATAAGCTGCTTTGGTCATGGTGTTTCGTCACCGCAGTAGAACACTAAGACAGTTGGTGAGCTCCAGTTCATGAGAAGTCCTGTCTCAAAATCCTAGTTGGAGAGCAAAGTTGATTTCTGGCTTGTACACAGTTGTACACACCTAAACACAAGTGTGAATATGCAAATATATGTCTACATTAGGCACGTCCATAGAGGCTTTGGTTGTGGATAGCAGCTCTTAGTGTGTGACATGAGCTCTTTCCCTGACCCTAGGAGTCTGGACTACTCTCCTTCCCAGCTTAAACCATAGACTTTTCTTTTGAGTGCAAAGTAAAATGGTCAAAGGAAGATAAACATCATCCTTCTTTGCTCATACACGTCCTGGATTCATAACTGTTTCTAGAATTTGGCCACAGCCAAACATTTCCTTACGTTTTATACAAATTCATAATCACTGTGCTGAAATTGCAGCAGCAACTGAGGAGAGCTTAACAACCATTTGGTGCTGTGGCAGCTTGGTTTTCTGTTATTGTTGCTGCCACTGTCATTCTGGGAAAGCAAATATTCTTTGCTGATCGTCACTGTTCTGAGGTATGTGCATCAAATAATAGGCAGTTTTCAAGTTTCTTTGACAGGTGCAATTACGTGCACCCAGACACCCACACGGATAAGCCTGATGAAGTCAGACATCTGTTTTCCTACACATGCTATTCCCATCCCACTAGAGCTTCATGATAGTCTGTTCTCTAACAGAGACTGAGAACCGGTAAGTTCATGGGAATATGAAAATTCAAATCAGCCTGCAAACAGCTCACGCTCACTACCATGTTCCAGGCAAACAGACCAAGGGAGACCAGGGGGAGAAGCACAGAGAGGAAATAGTGCCTGGTCTACTGGGGTGCTAGCTTGGCTTCTTGACCCAGAATCTCCCCTAACAATCCAAGTTACCTTTTCTCACACAATTTCAGATTTCATTTCATCTAGTGTGAGTAGGTTTCATTCAGGTTCTAAATGTAAGCTAAGCAAGACCTTTCCTTTCTTTCCACCAACAAGAAAGAAAAGGACTTAGACCATCAGTTTCAAGAGATGGCCATCAGTAGACACTAAAATAATTGACAAAGAGAAAAACAAAACCTGTGGTCAGAGCACTGGGTTTTTGCTGTTCAGGCCCTGTGGATCCTGACACCTGTGGCTGGTGGCTGCACTCAGCTGAGCTGCAGGCATTCTTCTGTGATGTGTGAAACCTGAAGTATGTTTGGGTAATATTTTAGAGCCAAGCCCAGAAAAACAAACAGCACAGGAGGACGTATTAATAGGTGTGAATTATGTTTTTGCTATAAATTCATTTTTTCCATTTCATCATTATTTCTAGTGTTTTCAACTAGATTGAAGACAAATATTTACTTTTCTTACAATTTATCTATTATTCTAACACACACACACACACACACACACACACACACACACACACACACTCGCACGCACGCACGTGCCCACACACAGAAATGAATCATGCAGTCAAGTTCCCTGAATGTTTAATGCATTCATCTCTTTGATGGATTTGCAATATAAGTTGAAGGGAAACTTTCGTGCGTTTCTCCACTTTCTTCCTCTTTTGACAAAAATATTGACTGTAACTGAGTTTACAATCACACATCAAAATTTTTGTTACCTATGTGGTCATCTGACAAAATTTATTTATTTCAAGATTAATATCCTTCAAAGGCCCATGCGTTAAAGGCTTCCTCTCAGGATGATTCTGTTAGAAAGTATTGGAAGTTTAAGAACTGAAGCCTGGTACAGTGTCCTTTTGCTCCCTAGAGAGTTTTTTTGATGGAGATAGTAAGATCTGGCCACTTTCCTTTCTCTCTTTTGCTTCTGGGTCATGAAGTTGGTGGTTGTGTTACACCAGGTGCCATGTGCAATCTCACCACAGATCCAAAGAGACAATAACAACAACCTACGGACTGGAACCCCCATACCTGTGAACCAAAGGAAAGCATTTGCCTTATTTACCTCAGGTATTTGATTGGAGGGATAGAACACTCAGTAATACAGAGACCATCGTATTTAAATGGAAGTTTAGGAGGTGTTTTCTGTGTCAGTTCTCCATTGTGTCATGCCTACACACATGATTTTAACATTGCCATTTATTGAATATATTTGTATTGTTTCAGGTACTAGTAAACAAAGTTGATCTATTTATGCCATTTTCACATAAATTCAACTATTATTAGCCACTACATGATACAGCTCAATACATGAAGGAATGCACAATTTAGGGGCTGGAGAGATTGCTACCTAACCATGAGGACCTAAGTTTGCACCCCCTGAACCCACCTGAAAATCTCATGTCAAGAGGTAAGGACAGAAGGATCCCAGGAGCTTGTGGGCCAGGATGTCTAGCCAACCACTGAGCTCCAGCTTCAATGAGATACCCTGTCTCAAAGCACAGAGACCAGAGACAGCTCAGCAGGTAAAGGTACTTGCCTCAAAACCTGATAGAGTTTAATTCTCAGTGCCTATATGGTGGAAAGAGAGAACCAACTCCCACAAGTGGTCCTTGACCTTCATGCATGTGCTGTGACTTGTGTATGCACATGTGAGTACACAGTAAATAAATAAATAAATGTAATAAAAACTAAATATGCATACAAATCAATCATTTAAGAAATAAGTTGTAAAGCAATAGAGAAACACAGCTGATGTTAACCTCTGTCCTATTTAAACACATGCATAGGTATGCATATGCACAAACATATATACATCACAAACAAAAATTAATTTTGGCTATATTCTACTGTCCTCTAATATCAATACTATTTACATTTTGCATATTTCTAGGTATCGATTTCCTTTTCCTTTTTCTTTTTAAAAAAGATTTACTTGATTTGATTTGATTTTTTTTTATGTATATGAGTGCTCTACCTGCCTGTATGATTTTATGCCAGAAGAGGGCATCAGACCCCTCTAGAGATGGTTGTGAGCCACCATCTGGTTGCTGGGAATTGAACTCAGAATCTCTGGAAGAGCAACCTGTGCTTATAACCTCTGAGCTATCTCTCTAGCCCCTCAGTATCTATTTCTAAAAAGACACAGGTAATAAAGCTCAAGCTAGCTTTTTAAAAAGTGTTTCAAGAACCAGTTAGAGATTGACTTATATCCATATTGTTTGAAGAGCAGTGAGCTTGAAGCACAAACAAATGCAGATCTTCTTGCATGCATCGGGGAGGTTGGGCAAGTGAGGTATCTTTTTTCTGTGTTATATATTTTCAATGTTTCTTGTGCTATGGTTGAAATACAAGAACTCTTAATGAATCTATGGATGCAGTGCCAAATAAATGATGTTAATGAGTGACATCAGTTAAGGCCAAAATTAAAACTGTGGACTGGGCAATAGAAGAAGTAACATAATGCATACCTTCTATACCATAGCATTTACTTAGTACATAGATGTCTTTAGTTAAAATGATAAGCTGGCTGCTACAGGCAAGTTGGTATTTTGTGATAGAATAATAACATTGAGAAAGCAGAGAAGAGAGTAATATTCCAAATAGTGGGCTCAGTACATAAAAAGGATCTGAGACTCAAATTTTCATCATACCAGCCAAAACATCTTCTTCAAGGGTTGTAGAGGCTGGGAATGTAGTCCCATGGAGATCATTTGCGTTGCATGCATGAAACCCTTTAGTCCATTTCAGCAATGAAAGGAAAAGAAAGTATTTCAAGTGTATGTCAAGGAATGAATTCTTGAAGATGAGGTTGGGAAAAAGGCCTGGAGATAACTTGTAAAGAACTCTGACCATTAGTGATTCCTTCAGCTGTGATGATTTGTGAAAGTTGGTTCTAATGAGCATATGTCTAGATAATTCTAGCAGTCAAAACATCAAATGCACTAGTAGTAAAGGATAGGCAGGGTTTGGAGACAACCATTCTGGCTGAATATGAGATGGGCAGTTTCGAGGCAAATCACTAAAAATGCAGACTACAGATGTGGGAATAGAAGAAAGTTGTATTTCAGAAACAACCAAGATCTGCTAACTCCTCTTGTACAATGGTAGCATGAGACAAAAAGGACAAAATGGTTCTTATGCATTGCAATTAAGCCTAGAGAGAAGAAAGAATTTCAGAAGACTGAGTACGAGGAAGCATTAATTTATTTTAGTCTCATTGTGAGTGTGAAGCTGTAGTAGTAGTACCAGTAAGACAGTACATTGGTCCTCAGGCAAGAAGTAAGAGTAATATATGTAGATTGATCTATGAATAGTCAGGTGGGTGGTGATTTAATAATGAAGGCCATTTGTGGTGACTTTATTCATTGCCCTCTCATCTGTAACACATTTCTTGAATTACTTCAGAGGCTCAAAAATTGACTGCCTGGTGACAAAAACAAACAGATAACTGGAATCTTGAAGGAAAGATTACAGACTTTTTTAAGCAGAAAAACTGAACATTGATTTCTGGTGAAATTTGAGAGGTATGGCCCAGCCTGGAAGCCTAGAGGCCTGGAAGGAGTACATCAAAAGCCAGCAAGACTATAAGATGAGTGTGTAGTGGGAGAAAGCCTAGGGAGTGGAGAATTCTAAAGGAGAAACAGTGGAAAATAAATTAGAACTCTGCTTAGATCAAAGAGAAAGAGAATAGAAAATAGATCATAGCCTTTGGTCTAAAGGGGCCTTTTGTGGCTAAGAAAAGAGCCAGCAATTTTAATGAGGAAGAGAATGGAAGCTACATTGCAGAGGAATTAGGCCGAGAGAATTCTGAGAATGCAGAAAGCCAGCAAGGAGTCTCTTTGGTTCAGATGTCTCAGGGTGAAAGGAAAATGACAAACATTGTAGCTTCAAATATTTTGTGAGAAGGAGGAAAATATTTACAGAGTTAGTGGAGACTTGCATGGCAAAAGAAAGAAAACATAACAGCTCTTTTAAAGAATCTTCCACTCTTGAATTTATTTAACATTATTGATTGTCTGCCTTATTATGATGTCTTTACCATTTCAATTCTATCATTAGAAAGCAAGAAAAAGTCCTAAGTACATATCGATACAGGCCTGTCTTATTGCTAACACCTCTACTGTAATCTGCTAAGTGGGAAACATTAACAGTAATTCCACAGAGTAGCACATACTCAGGAGGATGGGTTTTTCCTGGAAAAAAAAAGACCAGGGAAATGAATTTTTTTGCTCACACACATTTTACTCAAAAAGATCTGGTTAGCTACAACTGATTCATGTTGCTGCTCTATGATTTCATCTTCTGCTTTATGAACCTCAGTGGGACCAGTTGACCAGTAAGGGCCATGTGAGGTCTTGCTTCCTGGGCAATAATTTAGGGAATAAGCAGGAACAGATCCTAGGAAGGGTTTTAGAGTTGTGTCATATAGAGTAAATGTGGCCAGGTAATTCTGACATCAGGGTTCTTTTGTTTTTTTCCTAACATGTATTTTGTGCATGTGTATTTGTGGACAACAGAATCATTTTGGTAATTGTGAAACATTTTAAAAAGAAGGAACAAAGACTTGTTCCTTCTTTTGGTCAAGTTATTAATCTGTAGTATAGGATTTACAGTGAATTAAAGTAAAATATTTTTAAATGTGTCACAACTATCAAAATTGTTGCTTACATTCCCATCACAGAGATTCTTGAATAAATGAATCTAAGGGGTTTACAAAAGATACATGTCAGAGTCTGTGTTGCTGTTAAGGTTTCCAAGTAAGACTAGGAAACAAGAAATTTTAAAGAACAGTCCAACACTGAAACCTCCTATGTATCATTGCATACTTCATAAACATTATGCCCAAAGGGGCAAAATCCAGTGCTCTTACTGGGTTTCCTTCACTTGAACAGTATGGAAAAGGAATGTAAATTATAACAAAGAATCTAGAATGGTCTGTCCCCGATGGAAAAATAAAATTAGTTCTTATATAGAACACACGTGTTTTCCAATGTCTGTCAATTATCTGTACATCTTTTTAAAAGGTTTAGTTTTAGTTAGATGTATGCATGTGCGCGCGCGTGTGTGTGTGTGTGTGTGTGTGTGTGTGTGTGTGTGTGTGTGTGTGTGTCGGGGGGTGGGGGTGGGAGGTACGTGCATATGAGTTCAAGTTCCCAGGGAAGCCAGAAGAGGGTATAGAATCCCCTGGAGATGGAGTAGCTGGTGGTTGTGAGCTGCCCATTACCAGTCCTGGCTGACAATTGGACTTGCGACCCCTAGAAGAGCAGGATACAACCTTACCTGCTAAGCCATCTCCCCTACCAGACTTAGACACTTTAATCATCCATCTATTTCAAAATGCTGCCTTTTTAGGGTTGCACAGGAATGAGATTGTGATGTGAAGGGGAAACCATACTGATACAGGAAATGGCCTTTTGGGAATGTTTTCAATGGGGCCGAAGTTGTCTATAAACCAGCTCAATCACAAATGTAAGTTCTGCTACTAAAATACTGGAAAAAAATCACTTTCAGTTTCTTTGTTTTTAGTCCTTCTTATGTCCCTGTGACTAAGAGAGTGGAGTGGCTGCGGCACAGCTGTCACTGCTACAGTCCTTATTCTCCGACTTTTGATGAGAAAACCAGAAGGAAGTTCATGTGTGCATTGCATAGTTGTATATACATGATGGAAGTATTTCTGTGTAATTTTTAACTCGATGTCTGGAATATAGAAAACAATAAGTGACATTATTATTGATGCTACTATGTTTCTTCTGTATTATTCAGAATGAACAAAAATTGTAGCACATATGATTCAAGGATAGTTTCTAAGTATAAAAAGATGCTTGTAATATCAAGTGACCACATGGAAAAGTCATCTAATTAGGCACAGGAGTCATGGAATAGGTCAAGTTGACCACACGTCCCATAGTGAAGAGGCAGTGACATTTTAAAATGTAGCATGCAATTTCTAAAACTGAGAAAATGATTGGCTATAATTTATAAGAACTGGATTGTTTAGAATCCAATAATAATAATGATTATTAACTGAGCCCTGACATCCTCTGTCAGACATTGTGTATGTTCTTTGAATGTATGATTTCATTGTAATTTTTTAAAATTGCATAGTATTGACAGTATAAATTCATTGATGAGGAAATCGGACACCCAGTGGCTGAATCTGACTATAAATCCAGATAATCTTAACTCCAAGTTGTATTTCTCACAATACTGTGCTAATCTCCCAAATACTATTCAAGTATAAACTGGATTATTGTAACTTTGGTGCATGAAAAAGTGGATTTCATGATGACTCCTGCAATTTTCTAATCAGAACACTAGAATCTAGGAAAATAGCAAAAGTTACAAATAAATATTGCCTTGATATTGTACAGCTAGGATGATATGACTGCTGAGTCTGTGTTAGAGCCTTTGAAATCATCTCTATGCATTTCCAATAATATTAAGGACTCATCTTAGAATATTTAAGGGATCACTCCTAGAAGAGAAACAAGGAATTAAAATTGTATTCCTTTTTTACATGTATTTATTGTTTGTGTGTGCTTATGTGTACACTCACATGGGTGTGGATACACTTGTCATTGTACACCTGTGGAGGGTCAGGGGATAATTCACAAGAGTTGCTTCTCTTTTTCCATAATACGGGTCCCGCGGATGATATCAGGCTTGGGATCAAGCATCTTTACCTGCTGAGCCATGTCACCAGAGCCAGAAATATTTTCTATTTATTATCTCTTTTTATTGACATTATAATATAATCACATCAATTCCCTAGTTCCTTTTCTCCATCCAAGCCACCCTTATACCTGCGCTGCCCTTATTCTCTTTCAAATTCATGTCTTCTGTTTTTATTAATGATTGTTACATGCATACATCCATACATATATATCCATACATACATACACACACACGTATATGTGTATATATATATATATTCTGAAATCCATAAGTATGACTGGCTCAGTTCATGTAATGTTACATGTACATAAGTTTTAGCACTGTTTGGTATTGGACAACTATGCATTCTTAAAAGACATTTTTTTCCATGCTGTTGTATAGATGTTACACTGAGATCCCACCAGCTCTGAACATACACTTAAAATTGTTTTACAGAGACCAAACAGATAATGAAGTCTGTCTCTAGTTTCCTTACCTCTACTCGTATGTTACTGACATTGAGCATCAATATTTCAATCAGGCATGTAGCAGAGCACATTTAGATACACAAGGAAGATCTAACTGTATGGCTTCTTTTGCCAGATAAGATCTCATTATGTAGCCCAGGGTAGCCTCTAACTCAAGACACACCTGCTTCTGCCTCCCAGCTGCTGGGAGGACCACATGTACCACCATGTACTGACATGCCTGTCTCTAATGGATTTCTTTAAGTTATCTTCTTCAACTTGGTGTCTGTGGTTTTTGAGAAATTGCCAATTAGAATTCAAACTGTTTGCTAAAGATCGAAAGCTATGAACATCAGTGTATTCAGAGACAGCCCTCATCTCCAAGTCAGCTGAAAGTGTTAGTTACCTATAGCACTTTGGGCTTCCTGCTTAGGACAAGGGTGCTTGCCTATTTCCAAGAGTTTTTCTTAGAAGAGAATGAAATTCAAGTACATAAGAGAAGAGGAGGTGAGCTCTGAGCACAAGTCAGGGCACTGCAGGCTAAAGCAAACTAAAAACGATCATCTGAGCATATAGATGAGAAAATTAATTTTCTAAGAGTTTCTGAAATCAAAGTTAATACATAACAGGAAAACCCCATAGAATCATTTGAGAAACAAAAGTTTTATATATATATATATAAATGATTGTTTATATATATATATATATAACATCATATTTTTGGATGTTTCTTAAAATATGTTTGGATGCAGTAGTGTTTCTTTGAAATCAAACCATTCTGGGCACAAATGACCCTTTTGGCTTCCTGGAGTAATAAATTGGAGTACCATTCTGCAAGACTTCAGCTCTAGACTGGAGAGATGCTGCTGCTGTTAAGAGTACTTGCTGTTCTTCCAGAGTCCTGGGTTCTGTTCCTAGCATGTGGTTCACTACCATCTTTAACTCCAGTTTAAGGACACATCCAATACCCTCTTCTGGCCTCCAGGGATTCCTGCATGCATGTGATGCACACACATACACTTAGGCACACAATTACATAATAAACAAATATAAAATAAAATTTTCTGCTTTATCTCTCAGCTTTCAGACAAGATGAACTCTTCCACTACAAATGTGAATTAAGGGGTAGGAAGATGGCTCGGGGTTAAGAGCACTGATTTCTTTTCCAGAGAACCCAGGTTCAATTTCTAACCCCCACACGGCAGCTCATAATCATCTGGACCTCCAGTTCTGGGACCAAACATCCTCTTCTGATCTCCATAGATATCAGACATTTCAGTGGTATACAAATATACATCCAAGCAAAACAAACATACACATAAAATAACACAAAGTAAATTATGAATTCACAGTATTTTCATCCTCTTCCCTCACTGCCATAAGAATGGTGGAAATGATGAGAAAAGATGCATCAAGTCAGAAATTATGTAATAATATAGAAAACTTCACTCAGGAATTATATCCTAGTAAAACTTGCCTACTTTAGTAAAACAGTATGCAATTTTTAAATTCCTAGAAAGAAACACAAATTATTCATGGTGTCTAATTCAAAGAAAACTCAGGGAAAAAATTCCTGTATTGTAAACTGTAAATATTAAATTAGAGAATTTTGGTTTTTTTAAATCTAATTTTAGTTATAAATCTAATAATAGCCTGTGGTTGTCCAAAGAAGGTGTTTTAGCTTGTTTATGACTTAAGGATTTTGCTACCCTTCTGTGAGCAAAGCCAGATAATATGTCAGTTAAAATCTATAAAGAGAATCTACACATCACTTACAACTCAAATGTAAGATATTATTGAAAGATATTATATTAAGAGCTAAAACATGACCATGGAACCAAAGAGACAGTAGAATTAATCATACTACCAACATATTCTTCCCTGTTTTCAGCCCTGTCAGATAAAATATAATTCCTCATTTGCTTCATTTGCTCAGGTATTTACTCTGGGAAGTAAATCCTTGTCCTCACTCTCATGAAAAGACTTTGGGCCAACCAAGTGGAAATGGTAAAGGAACTATATGGTCTTTTGCTATCCTCTGTAAGCCATGACCTGCCTCCAGAAGAACACAGCAAGGTAGCTCATCCCTAGACAGGAAAACTGGACACTCATACAATCTGTGGCATAATCACAAGAGTCAACTCATAAACCTTTAAGAAAACTAGCAATACTATTGAAGTGATTGGTTGTTACTGTTTAAATTGTTTAAAAATAAATCCCTCAGAGTCACCATAATCCATAGGATAACGGCAAATGAAGAAATATCATTGATTACACAAAAACACATTTAAGAAAGCACAAAGGAAACGGGACTTGAGGAACAATGAAATGAACACAAGGTTGTGATGAGACTGTTTTAAAACCCAGCCTGACATCACCACTGGGTTGTGCATGCACTCTTTGTACTTAGGCTAGTGAACAAGGGGAGCACAAAACTCATGCATAGTGCAGAATCAAAACCCCTGCTTACTCAGGAGCAGACAGAATCAAAACCCCTACCTACTCAGGAGTAGGCAGGCTGAATACACCTGAGTGCACCAAAGGTTGTAGTTAATGTTACTGTCTGAATGACAAATTCCTACAAACCTGTTGAATTAAAAGTTCCCCTTTCTTACCTCATGCTTTTTGTGGTTCAGAAGACTGGAGACATGTTAACCTGGTTCTAAGATCAGCATTTCACAAAATCTAGTTCAAGGTGTTGGCTAGACTATGATCAAATATGGAGGCTTGCCTGGAGAATATCCTCTTCTGATCACCCTTAGATTGTTGGCAGAGTTCAAGTTCATATAAGTGATGAATTCTTGGCATTTTACTTATTAGACAGAGCAAAAAGTGAGAGTTTCTTTACCTCAGAAATTCTAATTTTTAGAAAGTCCTGGATCATTTTTAAAAATGAGCATTTTTAAAAATGCTCATCAGGTTAGGTCACGCTCACCCAGCATAATTCACAAAATGTCCACAGATGAGGAATTTTAATTCTATTTGCAAAATCCATTTACTTTTGCCATATAATATATCATTACCATGGAAGTGACATCTCCATGACCTTTGCTATATCATGTTGTTTAGAGGTAAGTTACAGAGCACACAGGACAGTAGACAAGAGGATTACCCTACCCCTGCTGTGTGTCTCCTGAGAAGTCATTACAATGTGTCTCTGCCACAGAATTTACTAAACTATGTTGGATAAAATTATTACTCTGGCTATTACAAACAATGCTGATATGAACATAGCTGAGCAAATGCTCTTGTGGTATGATTGACCATTCCTTGGGTATATGCCCAAGAATGGTATAGCTGGATCTTGGGGGAGATTGATTCCCAATTTTCTAAGAAAGCACCATATTGATTTCCAAAGTGGCTGTACAAGCTTGCATACCCACCAGCAGTGGAGGAGAGTTCCCCTAGCTCCACATCCTCTCCACCATAAGGTGTCTTCAGTGTTTTTGATCTTAGCCATTCTGACAGGTGTAAGGTGGTATCTCAGAGTTATTTTGATTTGCATTCCCCTGATAATTAGGGATAGATGCCCTTCAACCAAAGAATGGATAAATAAAATGTGGTACATATACACAATGGAATACTACTCAGCAGAGAAAAACAATGACATCACGAAGTTTGCAGGCAAATGGATGGATCTAGAAAAAATCATCCTGAGTGAGGTAACCCAGACTCAGAAAGACAAACATGGTATGTACTCACTCATAGGAGGATACTAGATGTGGAGCAAGGATTACTGAACTGCTACTGACATCACCAGGGAGGCTACCTGGAAAACAGGACCCCAAGAAAGACACGGAGATCGCCCAATGAAGGAGAAACGGATGAGATCTTCATGAACAGCCTGGACATAAGTGGAGGAAATGAAGGGCAAGTGTCGAGGGAAAGAGAGCTTGGGGGAGCGGGAGACCCCAGCTGGATCAAGAACAGAGAGGGAGAACAAGGAATAGGAGACCATGGTAAATGAAGACCACATGAGAATAGGAAGAAGCAAAGTGCTAGAGAGGCCCACAGAAATCCACAAAGATACCCCCACAATAGAATGCTGGCAATGATCGAGAGACAGCCCGAACTAACCCACTCTGGTGATGGGATGGCTAACACCCTAATTGTCGTGCTAGAAACCCCATCCAATGACTGAGGGATCTGGAAGCAGAGATCCACGGCTAGGCCCAGGGAGGAGCTCCGGGAGTCCAATTAGCGAGAAAGAGGAGGGTCTATATGAGCGAGAATTGTTGAGACCAAGGTTTGATAAAGCACAGGGACAAATAGCCAAATGAATGGAAACACATGAACTATGAACCAATGGCTGAGGAGCCCTCAACTGGATCAGGCCCTCTGAATGGGTGAGACAGTTGATTGGATTGATCTGTTTGGGAGGCATCCAGGCAGTGGGACCGGGTCCTGTGTTCATTGCATGAGTTGGCTGTTTGGAACCTGGGGCTTATGCAGGGATACTTGGCTCGGCCTGGGAGGAGGGGACTGGACCTGCTTGGACTGAGTCTACCAGATTGATCTCAGTCCTCGGGGGAGGGGGGAGGGGGAGGCTTTGCCCTGGAGGAGGTAGGAATGGGGGGTGGGTTGGGGAGAGGGGAGGGGGGCGGGAGGGGGGAGAACAAGGGAATCCGTGGCTGATATGTAGAACTGAATGGTATTGTAAAATAAAATAAAATAAAAAAAAATGTAGGACAATGACAAAAAAGAATATTACTCTGGGGACCCCCCATTGTTTTCCCATCAATGTAGCAAGCCAGAAAAAGAAAAAAAGAGGGATCTGGTGAGGGTAAAGCAGGGGCAAATAATGGGACTCAGGTGCTAGGTGCTGTAAAGACATGGAAAGGCAGCTATGACTCTTTCTTTAAGGAAACACTCCTAAAAAGCTAGGGCTAATTTAGTATGAATAAACATGCTCCTTAATCTCTACTAGAGTAAGACAGACACACTAAAATAAAACATAGTGCCATATTGGAAATAGTCCCCTATCTTTTGTGAACACTGCAGAGATGCTACCTGGGCATACCTGAGCCTCTCTCTATTTATACATCTTTTACACTTCAGAGCCCCCAGGATGTATGGAAGTATGCTTGCATTTAGTACTGGCTAGGAGGGACATCTAGTGGTACCTGGAAGCTGAGAGGGCTGTTATCTAGTTAGCATGTGCCCTCCAGTGAGATAAGTCATCTGGATTGTGAGCATAGGCTAGCCCTGGTAATGCATTGTTTGCTATCCAGACAGAGAGATACTGCCAAATTCTAGTTTCGAGCAAAGATTTAGAAAGTCATAAATAAGCTGCACCTGTGACTCAAAGGCATCTAAGACAATTCACATGTATTCTCATAAAGAAATAGACTATTATACAAATAATTACAAATCCTAAGACTCACAGTATATCTTTAGGTTTGTCAGTACAAAAACACACTGTCATATTAAAAGAGCAATGCTCTGACCTATCCATGTGTCTTCCAGCTCCTTGAATAGTGTCCTAGTGTCCTTTGCTTCTTGATTTCAGTCCCCACATATTGAAGTTATATGATTCCCTGAAAATGATGCAGTGCAGCTTTTTAAGAAACACCCCTCCCCAAATAAACTAAATAAGCAAAAAAAATGGCTATTCTTGATAGTGGAAAGTAAGCCAATAAAAAGAGAATAAGTTGATCTATATAGTACAGATCTGAGAGGGTAGGGGAAAGAGATGAGATCAGAGAAATATGGGTAATACTATGAAGGGGTTTGCCGAATGGGGTTTAGCTTGGGGTAGTGATGAGTGGCTGACTATCCAGAAGCCAAAAGAGGAAGAAACATGTGAGAAGGAGGTAGAGAAGGTAATGGATCTTCTTTATATGTTATAATCTTTATGGTTATGTACAGTGTTTTCATCCCAGCACCTTACTGGATATCCCCACATAGTAAATGTTCTGCACTGCACTGGATGATGGTTTTCTATCTCCATTCTACAGGTCTAGGCTGCTGCAATCCAGATGCAAGCAATACCAGTGATGTATACATAATGATGTTTTACACTGTCTTGCTACCAGAGCATAATGGTCTAAGCCAGTTATCAGAACTCCAGTGTGGACTTAACACATGTCATTAAGCTAGCCCAATTTAATATAAAATGACCAATGGCATATGTCATTCACTCTACCTAATGATTTACATTCATTAATAAGGATGAATGAAAAGACAGAAGATAGCAACTGAGGAGCTCAGTGGGGGTCAAGTGCTTTATGTACAAGTATGAGGGCCTGAGTTTGGATCCCAGGCACTCACATAAAATCCAGCCATGGTGGCACACATCTGTAACTACAGCATCAGGGAGGAAGAAATGTGTAGATCCAGAAGACTAGTTAGCCAGCTAGTCAGTCTAGTAAATAATGGTAATCTCCAAGTTTAGTGAAAGAACCAATCTTGGAAAAAGAGAGAGAGATGAGAGGTGAGGAGAGGAAGGAAGGAAAGAAACACAAGACAAGACAAAATTGGGTGTACAGAGATAGAGAAAGAGACCCAATGCTGACCTCTGGCATCAACACACACACACACACACACACACACACACACACACACACACACATACACACACACACTGTAGATGTTAAACCCACAGCTCTCATCTTAAAGTGAACGAGAGATAGTTTCTTCTGGAGTCTTTTTGAATAACTATGGCTCAGGGATACAGATTTAGGTTACACCAAATTATGTGTTCCCACATGGAAGTAGTTTCATAAATTTGTATAGTTTTACAGAACAAAAAAACCCACAAATTAAGGTGAGTATAAGATATATTGGTGGGCACTTCAGAGAAGTGATTACAGCAGGGTCTGGGAAGTGTTCCCATAGGCCTAAGTTATTATCTAATGACACCCTTAAATTTTGGGTTGGTAGAAACTAGTAGTCTACTAAGTTAATAGATTTCAATATTTATATCTATTAGTCACAAGATATTCATTTCAACAGAGGTAGGAAAAGAGTGGCTCTTCTGGGTGCCCTAAAGCAAACTCAGGTTAAGGTAATTTGCCACTGGACCTGTAATCTTCCAATCTTTCCATAGACAGCAGTTCTAATCAGTCAGTTCTTCTCTACAGACACAGCTTCTTTCCGGAAGTTCCCATTCATAGCACACATATGCCTCATATATATGCACATACAGCATCCCCTCCAAAAGACTCAGTAATCCCCCAGTTTGTGGTATGTAAATATGACAGGCAATGAAACATATAATGTTCTTTAAAGTATCAAAAATTCCCACCGTTATTTTCTTTATTTACACTTAGGTCCTTTGAACTATTGAAATTCTTTCAGGGACAGGAATGCAGTGCATTATTAGAGCATGTGCCTGATGTGCAGAAGACCCTGGGTTCAATTCCCAGCACTAGAACAACAAAAATTCCTTTGTCCTCCAATCTCACCTTTCTCAATTTCCAAGGCTGTTTTCAAACCTTCTGACATATGTAAAATGAGGACTTTTAATCCTTAGAAATTTCTAATGACCTTTTTGACTGTCCCAAAATTTTGCCTGACATGTTATGCCCAGAATAAAGTTGCCATAGAAGTGAACAATTCAGTATCAAGCTCTGTGCATGATTAGGTAAGCAGAGGTAGGTAGGCTGGGCCAGTGGAGCACTCTCCCTGGAGCACTCTCTGCTTCCCTGTTATGGCTCCATTCTTGTCAAGCTTGTCACTTGCTGGCATGCTTATATTTCATCCCAGCTATCTGCATTCTGGGCTACTGGTTGTTTGAAGGAAATATCATGACTTACTCATCTTTCTGGCTATCTTAAAGAAACATTTACATACAAAGAATAATATAATTATGAAATCAAGTCTGGTAGGAAATCAATTTGGCAGCAGTTCACCAGTAATTTATGTTACTAAAACTATCTGAAGTAATGAAAGTGACTTTTGCTGAAACCTCTATCATATGAAAGTTTTAAAATTCAAGTGAAATGGAATATCCTCTCAATTACTCCCAATTAAGAGCATTCAGTTCTAAGAATACATGATCCACTTTGCATGTGATAATAAATTCCGCAGCTACTGTATCTTTGTGATGTGGATTTGTCATTTGAACAACTTTATTCTCCCCACCCACAGCCTGAAAAGGAAGACCTGATTGTAAACTGTTGTATTCTAATGTATAACAGTCTTTCGAATTCAGTAAGAAGAATAAAATTGTAGCATTAAAGTTCATTTCCTCAACCTCTTCATTCTCTATATGAGTGGTCTCTCTGTGCAGACAAGCTGATTGGTAGATTTTGAGACAGTGATTTCAGAGGTTGGATGAATGCTTGTGGTTCACTGTTTGATGTTTCAAGTATTATGTTATTTATTCCCTACTTGATTTTTAAAAGGTAATCTAACTCAATAATCAATAATAATCAAAACAGATGAAACAAGGCTATTAAAACAAGGAAAGAAGAGGCAGAATAGAACAATGTTCTGGGCTACACAACAAGGGTCATGCCTAAGATGGCATTTAAAAATCAGGAAGCTGACATCCTGGCAGCTGATTTTTCTTTTAAAAAGCAGAATGGATGGGTTGGGGTAGACATTAAAAGGAGAAATGATTGGGAAACAACCCTAACAGCAAAAGCATATGTGAAAATTCAAGAAGAGAAAGTCAAAGTGAAACAAGCATTCATTGATAGGCAGAACTGGAAACAAAATGGAGGCAAAGCAATGAGAGGCTCAGGCAGTTCTTTGACTTGCAGGTCCTCTACGTTGCTCCTGCTGGATTCTAACTCCTGCTGCATCCTGTGATATCACAAGATAAATACTGTGGGAAATGTGTCTTTAACTAGAGACAAGAAGTACTGAGGAAAAGTGTAACAGGTTCCAGATCCAAAATAGAAGAAATTCTAGAGAAATAAAGCCTTACCATGTGTAGAAGGGAGGAAAGTGGAAAATAATAATAATAATAATAATAATAATAATAATAATAATAAAATTATTCCTAGACTATGGGTGCACCAAATCACAACTCATTGTTTCTCCCCCACTCTGTAAAGTAAATGAGGACAGGTCAGCCATGTGTTTTATAAAAAATCATGTTAGTGCCCAAGGTCATAGAATGTTTTAGTTTATACTATTTTGTGTATATGTGTGTGGGGAGGTGTTTTTGCCTGCATGCATGTATGCACCATATGTGTGTGGTCACCAGAAGTCCTCCAAGGCCCTAGAATTGGACTTCCACATGGTTGTTAGCTGTCATTTGGGTGCTGGCAATTGATCCAGATTCTCCTCAAAGACCAGCCAGTGCTCTTAATCAATGAGCCATCTCTCCAGCCCTACTGATGAGACTGTTAAGTTCACACACACAAACTGTTTGCCCATAACTTGGCCTTTAAAGTGACATAGAGCTGGGATCCAAACTTACTCATTTGTTTGGAGTTATTTCCAAAAGATATTTCTGACTTTCACAGATATGCATTTATATTCCAGACAAACGGAAACATAACATTTGGCTTGCAGGGCACCATCTATCTTTATCTTTCACATCATGATTATGTAGCATTTATAAACTCCCTGTCCAGTCAGGCAAATACTTGCACTTCTGTGCTTTGATTTCTTGTAGGGAGTCCCACTATTGAAGTTCCTGGGTTTGCAAAAGGCCATTATATGGATGTATAAATCACTTGGCTAAGAAGACAGTTGGTAGAAATACCATGACAGTGACAGAGGGCTGCGTTGGCAGCACCCGTCCATCAGAAATGAATTGGCTTGACTTTAACATGGATTGTAAGCAAAACATTCATATAGAAAGGGTGTAAAATGCAATGGAGCTTACTGAAGTAGATATGTTTTAGAAAAACACTGAATGTAACAACTATTACATAACAGTTCAACTTTCTCTTTTGGTGAAAACAAAGCATAGAAATAAAAATAATTTAAATTGTGACTTCAGTTCTCAAAACTATTCAAGTACCAAACACAATTCAAGTTTTAAGTCTCTCATAATTTTATAAGGATAACATGTTAAACTGTTAAAAAATATCCTAGGTGATATTGCTCATGAATCTAATTCCACTCAGGAAGCTGAGGCAGGAAAATGTTGAGGTCAAGGCTAACAGGAATGACACAATGAAACCCTGCTCTGATAAAACAAACAAACAAAAATAATAAAGCAAATTACATTTTAATCCAAGGAAACTTTTTAGTCTTATTTTTTATTTTTATGTAGCTCTAGGAATGTATGTGAAGAATTCATTTTATGCTTCAGAAGTCCTCTGTGAATTCGACATGAAGTTAAAACCTGTGGACAAAAGGTATTTATTACATAATCTCCAGCCAGGAGGTAGTATGCCTCCTGAGACTAGCTCCCCATGCATTCAAGACACACTTGGTCCTATTGAAGCCTATCTGCTTCCCATAGTGTCGAGTCATATTCAATTTATAAGAAAAGAAATTTTTCACAGGGAACTTAGAAATCCTCAGAGAGTCAGCAGGGAGTTACATATGGGGAAGATCCACTTCTGTACTCTACTGTGGATGTGTTTTGGAGTATAAGAATAACAACAAATATAAATAAACAGAAATAAAGCGTTAATTTGGCATGTCTTACTTTGTATATGTCTTTATCTTTCCTGAAAGCAGCAAACTTGTGTTTTCAACCATTTGCTATCTATATCACTTGATAAATAGGCTTTTCCAATTGCATATGCTCCTGACAAATTTATGAACTCCACAAGTCTATTTCCTTTCTAGCTCCCCTTTTCTCTGGGATGTCAATTTCATATGTCTGGTTAGTCAAATCGGTATTTTCATAATCATCTTTAAAGAAATTTTTGATTGATTATTTGTTGTCCTCATAATGCAATTTTTTTTCTTGAACTCAAAAAAGGAAAACTCCTTCTTATTTGTGGCAGAAAAAGAAGCAAGCATTAGAGAGGGGTGGCGAGTCTCTCTTAAAAGTTGCACTCTGTGATGATGCTGAGAATGTTTGCCCAAAGCATGAATACAGATTTCATTATAGCCTCCTTCCCTGCTTCCTCTCTCTGCCCTTCCCTTCCTCCACTGATGGGAATTAAATACAGAGTCTTATACAGGGTAGAGAAGGGTTCTACAGACAGGTACATACCCAACCAATGAAATATTATTTTTGTACAAAAATTATGTAAGGAAAAATGAATCTAATAAAATTTAAAGTTCATGAATAGTAATTGTTGGCTTTAGCTATGAGTCAGCTTGCCATTTAAGTTATAGAAGATATGCACCCATCATTTTGTCTGCATTTTATAGTTTTGAATTACTTGTGAGCCAAGCACCTTTCCGTCAGAATGCAGTCCCGTAATTGTGTGCTCCCAAGAAATGTTTCCCCTCAGAACGTGAAAGCTCTAGATAGCTTGTCATTATGTGCTAGTAAAGTCTTCTAAATTTGTTGTTTGGGACTTTTGGAACTTTGAGTATTTCAAATAGCATTTTGGTATTGGTTCTGGCTGTGAGTTAAAATTTCTTCTAAGCATTTAGTTACTGCAGTCTCTACAGTGGGGATCTGGCCATCAGGTACTCTTAACAGGTTTATTATTTAGCATTTGAACCACATTTTGGGTGTTAAAGAAATCCCAATTTGGTTTGGCACCTCATCTGAGCAAACCTCACTGATTTATATCCCTAGTTACTGTGACCGTCCTCGATTTTGTCATGGGGTTTGTGGGCAACCAGTCCGACCCAAAACTTTCTCAGAAGCCCTGATGAAGGACAAAGGGAATTTTAGTTCTGTGTCCTTGTCAGGAGTGAACTTGGTAAGGCTGGTCTAGGGCAGGAGACAGGGCCTTATAGGAGTTGAGGTTGTGGCTTCTAGGAACTCCATTGCTGTCCCTGGGCTGTAGTTATCAGTCCTAAGGCAACTGAGTGAAGTATCCTGTGTCCTTTCAGCCAACACTGACTCAGCTCTCTGCTGATCTTGCAACTCCCTCCCCAGCTGATAGTATTTAAGGTACTATACTTCTTAATAAACTTGCTTGGCATCAGCTTATGCAAGACCTCCTGGTTCCAGCTATCACTTGTATCTTCTTTACCTCTCGTCTTTGGTCCTCCCACGTAACACTTGCCATTCAGGATCATTATTCTTGCTGTTTTGGGTCAGAAGTTGTGTGGCCACATCTTCAGTTTGCATGTGGGATATATCCACTTGTAGTGGGTAGTTGTTCCAGCTTTGACCTGGAAGTACTGCCCCAGTGAGGCTTCCAGTAACTGCCATGCCTATCTATGATCTGCTCCTGGGGCGGGGCCAAGACCAGAGCTCTTAAGATTGAGACCAGATGTGCTGGGTCTCTTGGTTCTTTGTGATCCTGGATGCTGGATGGTAGACCAAGCAGAGTTCTCCTGAGAACACTGCTGGACTGCACTTCAGCTCTCCTTGATTCTATAACCAACCCCTTTACTGGCTGTAAGTTACCCCAAAATAAATCTCCTTTTTAACTATGTGGAGTTGCCTTAATAAATCCCCCAATATCCACTGACTCTCATTAGAAATTGTTCATGATTATCTTCACAGATGTCTTCACACATGTAAGAAGTCACACCATGTCCCCCCTCTCTCTGTAGAAAGAGTTGCCTGATGTCAAACTAATCACCCCTTTTTCATTTTCCAGGATAAACTTTTTGGCTCTGTAATAATGTTTCTGCAGACAATCACATAACTTCTAGTACCTTGGAGCTATGGTGCTCCATCTGGCCTTCCCTAGGCATTATAGATGCTCCTGCTGCATCGATATGCCTGACCTAGGATCATCACAGGAGGTGCTGTTCTACTTCTATATTTCAGTCCTTACTGTGATTTGTGGCATCTTACTATTATGGTTGAAACATGGTGAATGATAATTCCAGAAGGTTGCATAACACATACATGGTTGTATTTGAAGCCCCAGTTTCCCCTTCTGATGCATGAAGGTTTTGTAAGAATCAGAAGGATTTATACTGATGTATTTTGTTAAATGTAAATTGCAGTAGGCTGTCAGTAAGATTGCTTGTGACACAAAATCACAATTATTTTTCAACTAATTAGATCAAATTCATATTATAAGAAGAATATTAAATACTACATGTGTATTAAATAAATATTAAATACTCCTGTGTGATAAAGAAGGAAGTGTGGATTTCCCATAAGCAACTTAAGACAAGAGAGCTCTCTACTTACAAGAGAAAGATCTACTGTAGAGCGGCAGGTAAAGAGGAACACACTCTTAGTTTAGTGATTTGGGGACTTTTTTTTTGGCTTTTCAAGAAAGAGTTTGTCTATGTAACAGCCCTGGCTGTCTTGGAACTCATTCTGTAGACCATGCTGGCCTGGAACTCACAGAGATCCGCATGCCTCTGCCTCCTCAAGTGCTGTAATTAAAAGCTTGCACCACCACTGCCCAGCAACTTGAGGACTTTTAAGAACACACATATTTATTTTAGTCAACCCTTGGTATCCTTGGAGGATTGATTGCAGGCTTCTGTACTGACACCAAAATCTGAAGATGCCCAAGCCTCAGGATATAGATACTGTCCTGTTTGTGTATAACCTGTATGCTTCCTTCCGCATAATTTAAATGACCTCTAGATCACTAGTGATGCCAGATATAATGCAGGGTGCTATATAACTACATGCATGCTATTGTTCAAGAGATAATGACAAGAAAAGCAAGTCTGTTCCTACTCAGCACAAATATCTTATTTTACATGTTTAATACATGGCTGGTTGAATCTAAGATTGTAAAACTCACAGATACAGAGGGTTGAATGTAGGAAGTGATAGTCTGTTTTGAAGTGCTATGATTCACCTTTCCATCACCTTTGAGCCATCAACAAAGAGACCTGTGCCCACAGCTTTGGCGGTAAGGGAGTGAATAAAATCTTGGAGGCTCAGTGTGGATATGAGAATGACACCTGCCTACAGCTTGTGAGCTGTTGCTTCTTTAGCTGACAAGATGCAGCCAAGATGCCCTTGCCTTGATTAGATAAGGATTGATGTCTTTAGAAGCAGGGAAGAATAAAGAAGTTGTGTTAAAGGCAACATGGGCAAGTTGTTCCTGTTTGAATGTTCATTGCTAGTGCTACTTCTGTTGAGAAAAGCTGGTGTTTGGCTGTCATGTTTACCACATTTGTATGATGCCTCTGATAATCTTGTCTTTTTCTCAGCTTATTTAGGGTGTAGGAATAAAAGAATTAGGATTATTTGTGAAAATGAAGGATCTGAGTAGGAGAGGACAGAACCTGAGATTTTTCTATATAGGGAGGGCCTCAGGAACATTTAGGTATAAGTGAGAAAATGAACTATACAAAAATAATATATATGTAACATGTAATTGATATACAGAAGTATCTCTACATACCAGCTACTTAATAAATGTTAAAAGTTTCCTTAATTTCTAAACATTCCATAATTAGCTAATACTTGTAATATTCCTCTCAATTTTGGAGAAATGGATATTTGTATGTTCATAAGATTTGATACTCATCAATATTTTGTATCTCCAGTATAGTTTCATAAATTTAGTAAGATATGCTGTAACCAGGGGCAGTAACTATACCCATGTTCTGTCAGTCCTTAGTAGCTACTGACATGCATTCTATCACTATAGCTTTTCCTATTATGGATAGTACATATAAATGAAAAATGCACAGTCTTTTAATTCTGCTTTATTTTTCACTTGTTTAATTGGACACACAAAAGTATACATATTAATGAGGCTCCATAAAAGCGCTGATGTTCCAATACATATAGCATACAATAAAATACTAGAATTTTTTTCTCCTGTCTAAACAAACTGTAGCTGTTTCCCAATACTCTACCCAGTCTCCGATAATTACTGTGCTACTCTTAGTTTCTATGAAATCAACTATTCAGATTTTACTTATGTGTGAATAGTATGGCCTTTGTCTTTCTCTTGTCTGTCTTCTTTCATTTACTAAAATGTTCACAAGATTCATCTACAGTGTGAAATGTATCAGTACAGAAGCAAGAGTAAAAATTCTTTCTCTTTCTTGAATGATATTCCATCCTTTGCATAGTCCACCTGCCTTCATCAGGTGATCATCTGTTGTGGAATATTAGTTAAAGATGTATTACATTCTTGTATGCTGTGGAATATTTGTTTAATGATGCATAGATGTGTTGCATTATTTTATGTTGCATTTGTTTAACTGTGTGAAGCTGTGTTACTTTGCCTGCCTAAAACACCTGATTGGTCTAACAAAAAACTGAATGGCCAAAAGCTAGGCAGGAGAGAGAATAGGAGGGGCTGGAGAGAGAACAAATAGGAGGAGTAATCTGGAAAAAAGATTGAGGAGCAAAAGGACAAGGAGAGAAGGATGCCAACGGCCCACCACACAACAAGCCATGGAGTATGGAGTAAAGAAAGTTATGAAGAATAGAGAAAGTTAAAAGCCTAGACACAAAAAGTAGATGGGATAATTTAAGTTATGAAAAGCTGGCTAGAATAAAGCCAAGCTAAGGCTGGGCATTTATAAGAAAGAATATGTCTCTGTGTATTTATTTGGGAATTGGGTGACAGGTTCCCCCAAAGAGTAAAGAGTTTAAAAAAAAAAAAAACTACAATCATCATTTCATTCATTTTACCTTGTAGCCATTTTTAATGCTGCTATGCCAACATGCACTTATTTGCATAGACATATGTTTCTTTCTTTGTTGGTGATTTAATCATACTCTTTTTTTTGAATTTATTTTATTTTATTTTACAATATAATTCAACTTTACATATCAGCCATAGATTCCCCCTTTCTCCCTCCTCCCA